>CM036255.1:29765000-29942500 GCA_020698575.1 Bostrychus sinensis
TGTACTGTAATTATACTGTAATTATACAGTAACATACTGTAACTATACTGTACTTATACTGTAAATATACTGTAACTATACTGTAATTATACTGTAGTTATACTGTAACTATACTGTAACTATACTGTACTTATACTGTAATTATACAGTAACTATACCGTACTTATATTGTACTTATACTGTAATTATACTGTAATTATACTGTAATTATACTGTAATTATACAGTAAACTGGGGTGTAGTCGGTCAGTCTTTCATTTTTTTCATTTTATTTAAAAGAAGGGTAAAAAAATGAGTTTTTAATGGAAGTCTATGGTACACAAATTTCCACTAACAGTACGAACGTAACAAAAACACCTCACAGATTCAAAATACATCGAACATGGATGAAACTCAGAAATGTCAAAAGTCATTGGAAAACACACTTCCTTGCCAGTTTTCATGGATATTGAACAATCACAGCCAAAATTATCTCAATAAATGCACCTTCAACTACGCAAATTTCTCTTAACAGGGCTCTGGGACTCTGAAACAAGTACAAAAATGAGTTCCAGTTTAAAGTTTTAATAACATTGTTACATTATACGTTTCTTGTTCAAACCAGAATGTCAGCTTTCTGAGTCACTGAATACAAAAAGGTTTAATTAACATCTTTTTATAATGTGTTTATTTGAAAACTTAACTTGGAAATTGCTACAATAACATTTGACTATTAAAGAAGTGGGTTTTTCAAAATAAAGGCCAGGAAATGGTGCACTCTTATAACTATGGGTGCTGATTGGGGTCAGACTGGGTCAAGTTTGTCTTGTCTAAGTCTGAACATAACACAATCAAATCAACAACTTTTAAATTAATACAGAGAAGAGATGTGTAAAAAAGAAAGAGGGCCTCAAAACAAACCTGATTATATCTCTACAAACACAGCCGTGCTACAAAAGTGAATAAAAGGCAGTGATTCTCAAACTTTTCACTCCTAGCACCACCAGAGAAAATATCTGGCTTTCAAAGTTTAATATTTAATGGAGTATAATGAGCCTAAATCAGGAATAACCCAGGTCTAAACCAAAGATAAACTCTTTTACCCCAATTTTAAAAAGTTACACTGCTCCTGTTCAGTGATAAAAGTATCCCTGTCACAAAAAAATGTTCATAAAAATAGTATACATTCATATTTTATCTAGTTATTTTACATAAACCTTAATATCATAAAATTTAAATATTATAAATACAAAATTATTCATTATTTTCAGAATTTTAACCCTTTTTATGCCAGTGTATGTAAAAGGATCTCAAAAAAATTACACAAAAAATGAAATATTTTTAATATTCTCAAAGCAAAGTGGATTTTTCTGGGGGGGGGGGTTATTACAGCCTTGGGTCTGACAAAGATCACCAACAACATTTATTTTTAGCGATCTTTTTCTTCTGTGCTATGTAGAATCAAAAACATTAAACACTTTTGTCTCTGAACAGGAGCAACGTGAAAAATAAAGTAATATTAGATTTGTGTTATAAGGGAAAAACCAATGCAAAATTATCAAAAAAATTTATTTGAAAAGGTAAATTTTGTCGTCATTGGGGCACAAGGGTTAAACTGAAGCGTAAATATGACTAAACCAGGACTAAACTGGGCCTAAACCAGAACAAAAGACTTCACAGAAACAAGAACTAAGCTTCTGCTCAAAAACGCCTGACGCAACACTGCTTTCACACAGAATTAGATTTGGAGATTTTTGTTGTCGGTGTTGGTAGTAAGTTTATTTTAATTGCTGTGCGTCACGTGATAAAACCGTGGTCTATCTTTATTTCACTCCGCAGACGCAGCACACAGATCCTATTGTTGTCGCCCACTCACTGACTTATTATAACTGCACAGGTCCTGCCAAAACACCGCCGAGCACGAGGAGACGGTGTTTCACTCTGATCCAGCTCCGTCCCGGTGCTCGCTCTGGTAAAGGCAGAGTGGTTTGGGCGCTCAAGGTTGTTGTTGTTTTAAAGAAAGACATAAATATAAAGTAAACTGTGATGCTAACATTTGAAAGGTGACAGCGCTGACTTAAGAACAATTTCTGTGTCATTCTCTGTGTAAAAGCCGACCTGCGCTGTGCTGTGCCCTCTACCGCAGTGTCCCGACCTTTTTTGCGTTGCGTGGCTTTTTCTCATATCTTTCATTTACGTGGTCATTTTTCAAAAAGTAGTCCTAGAGTGGTCATTCGTGTTTATTAGTACAAGGACATTTTTATACTGAAGTTATTGTAAATGCTAATTCTCCTGCATTTTTTTTTCAAGATAATATGCTTTTAAAATAGCAATAAATAACTAAATATTATGATAATTAATAAGTAGGGGTGTAATGATACATTTTTGTAACGATATGATATGTATCGATTAGAAGTGTTTCAATACGATTCAAGAACGATATTGGCTAATTTGGAACGATACGATTCGATACGATTCAACACCTTCATATCGATAATCGATACAGCAACTGTTTGCCAAAAATCATAAAAGTTTACTCTCAAATGTAGCACCGCGGCTGGGGTTGATTATGTCCAGCAGACAGAGAGTGAAGAAAAGTTGAATATAACATTTTATTTAATTAAAAACACAAAATTTATCTCCAAAAAGCCATATCTGGATTTATTTTATCATATAAATTTCAAATTTTGATATTTCAGATATTATCGATCGATACTTCATGTGTATCAATATTCACTTCCTAGAAAACGATACGATTCGATACAAGGTCATGTGTATCGATGTAGTTGTATCATAGGAAAAAAACTGATACATCGATACAGTTACTGTATCGTTACACCCCTATTAACAATAAAAAATATAACAATACAAAGTTCTATTATATTTACATAGTTTACTATATTTTTCATGTTGCTTGTTTGTTTTTCACATTTCAGTAGTTTATTGTGAAAAGTTGGCAAATCAAATACTGAAATAATTTCAAGTACCACATGTAAAGTGCTCACGTACCCCTAGGGGTCCCTGTACCCCTGGTTGGGAAACACTGCTCTAGAGGATGGGAGTAGTATCAAGTAGAACGAGTATGACCCAAATGCTCAAAAAAGTTAATATAAGGATGGGGTCCTACTGTGATCCCTCGCTCGTCTTTACTTTTTTACGTTTTCTCTGTAACCGCACAAAGTTTTTCCTTCCATTTAGCCGCTCTGCTACGACAAAAATAGAGAAATAAAGCCATCTCTAGCGTGTTGTCTTGCAGGATGTGCCGCTTTCTCGCGAGACTCTAGACTTCTGTGACTCCGGGTCGGCGACGCTCAGGCTCGCAAGTGTCATTTCTGGCCCAGAGACAGCAGGGGGCGCTGCAGGACGCTTCATTCACCACCACAACAGTTTATTTAACCATTCTGGACTCTGAAACTGAACAAATGAACAAATTCTAATACTTGTTCCTGTGGGTTCTCTTCCTCCCTTCGTCCAAATACACACAAATTTAAGTTAAACGGGAGAATCTAAATGTCCCATAGAGCAGTGGCGTAACTTGGTAATGTCGGGCCCCAGTGCAGGATTTTAGAATGGGCCCTAAAGTTATGAAGCACATTCAGTTCTTCAGATTCATCCTGAAGTTTTTTTTATTTAAAAAATGTCGCTGTTTACTGGATTTTTATATATACATTTAAAAAACATTAATATTTTGGGACAATTTTGTGAAACTATATTGATTTTTTATTACAATTTGTGTATTTATCTAAAGAAAAAAACGTGTTTTTTGTTTTGTTTTGTTTTGTTTGTTTTTTTTTGTTTTGTTTTTTTTTTTCTTTTTGGTATGAGTTTACAAATTTAAAAGAATTTAAAATTAAGTTTTGTTAAAAACACAGAGTTATCTGCTGCTCCTAATTATTCTGAATATTTTTAACACAGACTTGAGATGAACATGGACCCACTCTGATGGGCCCCTAAACCCCCTGGGCCCCAGTGCAGTTGCCCTGGCTGCACTGCCTGATGTTACGCCCCTGCCATAGAGCCAACATTCTCACCATTATTGGTTGGGGGTCTGTGAAAAAAAAAAAGTAATTAATTGCCAATTATAATCATTCTCTTTGTTACAGTATATAATTTTTAAAATACATAAATATTAATGGGAAACACTACAACAATAAAATAAACTTTCTGAACGAACGACCCTCACTTACATTTGGTTTTAGGACGTTTTAATTTTAAACTCCTGATGATTGTGACGCACCACATAAGTCACATTGATCTGGAGAAAAGGATGTCCCTGTAATGAGTTCCTGGCCCCAAAAAGTGCATAGAGCAGTGTTTCAAGGCTTTTTTTTTTTTATTTTATACCCCTTTGGTTTAAGTTCCCCTCATGATTCTTCAAAAAGTAGTCTCAGATGTTTATTATCTAGGCATTTAATACTTACTTTACTGTAAATACTAATTCTACTGCATCTTTTCTTTTACATTCAATACTTCTTGCCCTTAAAATAAAAATTACATTTGCTTATTTTACTATATTCTTTATGTTATGTTACTTAAACTCAATAAATTTGCTGAAAAAAAATGTTTTTTTAAAGAACGTCCCTTTAAAACAATTGTAATTCAACCTCAAGTAAGTGACAAAATATAATATTCAAATTAGAAACTTTTACGTTTTTACAGTTCAGGCTGAGGAGATCGAACATATTTTCTTCTCATTTTGGAAATAAATGTTGAAATAACTCCTGGGATGTCCCTGCATGGTTACCGTAGCACACTGTAAAAATATCTGTAGATTTCATGGTAAAAATCTGTAAAATCTCAACAGTAAAAGACCATAGTTGATATATTGGTAAAATACTGTTTTGGTTACGGTAATTAACTGTAATATTAAAAATAAGGCAAAATTTTATTTTTTAGTTTCATTTTTTGTAATGTATACAGTATAGCACTGTTAAAAAAAATAGTCCTGTGTTTATTACTTTTCAAAAGATAATAACTTTAAATTTTACAGTAAATGTTGATTAAAAGTTAAGTCACAAACTAAAATATACATTAACCTTTTTTTTTAAAGATAATAACTTTATTTTGCAGTAAATAATAATAAAAACTCAAGTGAAAAACTGTAAAAACATTTGTGATAAAATTATACTGTAAAATGAAATACAGGCCTCTTGTAGTTTTTACGGTAGAATTCTGTCAACCACAGCTGCCAATTTTTTACCATAAAATTTACAGATTTTTTTTTACAGTGCAGTTCACACGATCTAAAAAAAAATAAAAAATAAAAAATAAAAATGTATGCCTTCTCCAAAACCGATGTGTGCTCAACAATCCTCTCATAAAAAACATTTTGAAAGCAGTCACTCGGTTTCAGTAATGTGATGTGATCCAACGCTTTTACTTTCACTCTGATGTTTTTTTCCTCACCCGACGACAAACATAGCTCACGCAGCGTTTAGGCATCGAAGGGAAATGAAACGGAGCTTTTGCATATTATTTGATGTCACTTATTGAAATGTATGTTCCGCTGCAGAGGCGAGAATCCGTCACGGTAATGTCGGCTGCAGAGCTGAGCACGTTCTGGAGCTGTGTGGAAATGATTCAAATGACTGCAGCGTAAAGAAAGGAGAATAATTACTGTATTGTGAGTAAGATGTTGGGTAAATGTAGAGGAAATCACCACGGTTTGTCACTGAGACGGATTTGTACAACTGTGACTGCTGCAGGTTCCATATGATGCTTATTTGGAGGTTTTTTGGAATAGTGTTGGACGCCTTTGCATTAGTATTCTGTCTGGAGCCAAAAGCAAGACTGAGGGTGAAACTTTAATAAACTAAAGAAAAACTCCAGAGGAAAAAACACAAGAGGTACAAAAGTACAAATATAAAAATAAAAAAAATCTCCAAATCTCAAAAACCGATGAACAACAAAAAAGTGAATCAAAACCAAAAGGGCAGAGCTAAAGGCCTCGATACACCAAGGCGACTCCCAGACTGCCACCGATAAGACGGAGCGACAGTTCGTCTCTTCTCGTCTCCTCTCGTTCCCTCCCGTTTCCTCACGTCACATGACCTTTTTCCCTCTTCATTCACCGAAGTGACAGCCGACCTAAAGACTGTGTCTTGCGCATGCGCGTGATGTAATTACCCCCCCAAAGCGGCAGATGGCGCTAGCCAGTGAACAGAGATCAACGGAAGTGACACAATGTTTGCGGAGTACATCTGCATGTAGCGCGCCTTGGTCTGCCACTGTTCTCAGCTTGTTTGAACATTACAGAAGTGTGATCATGGCCAGTTTGGACATTGTTTTGTGTGGATTAGATGCCGCTGCTCTGTTACTTGAAGAAGATAACTTTCTGCACGAAATTGCGAAGAATGCAAAAATGGTGACAGTACGCTGCCACATCAGTTTTCACCTCTCGTCACTCCGTCACTTCCGCTAAAATTCCCGTGAGCTGATTGGCGCGGCAGCTGTAGTGCTGGGCCTATCAGAGCGCTTCGTGCCAAAGACCAAAGACGCCGATTCAACAACAACAAGGCCAATCGGCAGGAAACTGGTCAGACGGCCTCCGTCCTGGAGCGATGGGGGCAGATGGTGCATACAGATCAAAAGGACGGAAATGAGCGACGTGGAAGAACCGTTAAGACGGCTTCAGACGGGCGATCGTCGTGGTGTATACCCTCCCTTAACACAAAATACAAAATCAAAGTTACTAAAAAACTAGGAGCCAAAAACGCTGGGAAGACAGGGAACTGGGGTGAAGACGAGACAGGACACAGTCAACAAAGAACTGGGGAAAACACAGGGACTAAGGATCTGTTTACGCGACAACGCTTGTTTCGCCTGAAAACGACGGTCAACTGTAGTACCTGTGTTTGTCCAGCAAACGGCGCTGTGGGCCCCGCACAGAGAGTAACTGCAGAAGAAATGATAGCTCCGGTCTGAAACTTACCAGCTGCTTTAACATCTTGTAAAGTCTCTAAAAGTAAGCACGTGTACAGATATTACTGACAGTTACTGGCTAAATATGAACGTATAAGAGTTAAAAAAACTCGTATTTTGCGATCAGCTGACAAACAGCGTGCACCATCATCCAATCACTGTTCAGATTGGGGCTGGTACGTCATTGTTTTCAGTGAGTACGGCGTTTTCACAGTTTACACGAGAGCGGAGCCTCTTCCGGCGTTTTCAAACCTTTGTGGATTCGGAAAACGGAAACCCCGTCCTCGAGTAAACGAAGGACCAAAGGAAGTAAAACTGAAAAACACAAGGAATGACCAGACTTCAAAATAAAACACAAGGGAACGAGACATGGACACAACAAGACACAGAGAGGAACATGGATCATGACGAGTATTCCACGTTTTTTAAGTTAAAACAATGAATATAATGAAGCAGCTTAATGAGAAAATCGTTCTGTTGCTGATATAAACATTATACAGCTTCATTATACACTAGATATTCCACTATGGCGGCCATTTTCCATCACGGCTACCAAATAATACCTAATGTAACAAGCCAGGAGCCACACCCCCTCCTTATGGATAATTTTTTTTAACTATTAACTATTGTTTGTTTTGTTAAACCCATGCCCATTATAAGATCATCATTTTTTGTTTCAACGCTGCTTCATTTGGTCCCAGGATCCCAAAAACCTCTTTTTTTGGGACATTCTTGGTGGAATTATGAGAGTTTAGGTGAAGAGGTGCTACAGAAGCATACAGTGTGACAGGATGATGACATTTAGTACGAAATATCCTGACATTATTAGGATAATAATTGCAAAACATTATCTGGGCTAATGTTATTGTGTTGTCAAATATTAAACATTTTATCTGGAAAAAGACCCAAAATGACCATTCTGCTGACATTTTTCCTCCACTAATTGTTACATTTGGTCACAGTGGGATTGAAATGACTGCCTCACGTGTAAATACAAAACTTCCCCAATTCAGTATCTTCAGATTAAGCCTAAAATGAACTCTGTATCTTAAACAGATCACCAGCTACAGCAGAGAATAATCAGTATACCTCACAGCAGAAAAAAACTGCTCCACTAATACACACGTGTGGAAAATATCTTCTGTTGCGGCGCTGTTACTTTGACTTTGCAGAGATCGCCCCCTGCTGGCAACGGTGGGGACTGTACAGCGCATAAAATGGCTAACTAGCACAGCTGTTAGCAACATGACGCTTTGTAGTGATGGTAATTTAAGGGTGAACTTATCAGAACAAGTCCGGTGACAGTGTATGGGCTTTAGAAACGCGCAGGAGCACTTCCTGTCTGCGTAGTGCGGTGAGACCGAGCGTTTTCAGCTCTGGAGAAAGGCAGCACCTCAGTATACAGGATTGAATGAAACAAATGTACTGCAGGTCTGTTTTTGGGGAGGAAACAACATTATTATGTGGTTAAAAGCTCAGAAAAGTGTCTTCAGCAGAATCGTGGCCCTTTAAACTGCTTCTATTTTGGTCACAGGTACAAAATTATTCTAAAATGATTGGAAATGTGGCAGCTTTTGTCAATTGGACTGCATTGGACAGTGATATTTAATGTTTAGCTGTATTAACAAACACCAGCGTGGATGGACATAACCTTTAGTTTACTCAGCCATTCTGAAACCAAACAAATATATTTAGATCATTCCCGTCCTCTCTGTGCCCGTCGAGCCTCCGCAGTCTGTAATTTAACCACACACGGCTTTAATTTATCACAATTTGTTCTGGATCTCGCACTGAGTTTCTTTATTTTATTTGCAATGTAAACAGTTTTTTGAACATTTGCTCACGTCTCCACTTAAACCCGACTCTTCTTTTACTGCTGACAGGAACAGCTTTGTTATGGCCCGTATCCTTCTTTTCCATTTCACTGCGTCTCTCTTTTGTCCCGTGCCTAATTTTGAATTATGCCCATTTCATGCAGTATTAATCTTTATGTAAAGCGGCTCGTGCACGCCCCATCAGTCAATATTACTAATTAATTGGTGGAAAACTCGGAGGGAAAACGCGTCCGGAGGCAGCAGAAGACAGCGGTGTTGGTGATGGATACAGCAGCTTTAGCGTCATTAATCAGAACCAGGGCCTGTCTCTGAACGGGACGGCCCACATCAGAGCAGCGTCCCCCCCTCCTGGAGGAGCCAGTGGGGGGTGGAGGGAGGGGCTGGTGGTGGTGGGACGTGGATGGGGGTGGTATTTAGGGCTCATGGGACACCCCCCAGCCCGCAGAGTCTCCGGTGATGGGGCAGTCTCCCTCAGGACGAGAGGAAGAGGATAATGAAGACACAAAAAAAAAAAATGGATAAAAGAGGAAGTGAGCAGATTCAAGGGGTTGGTCTTCGTCAGAAACAAGTCAAAAATGGACAACACCATCACTTTCACTTTCACGTTTATTATTTTTGTTTAATTTTTTTCCTTGGATGCAAAATCTCTGTCCAACCCAGCACTTTTCATTGTCTTTTTTTTTTTCATAGGGGTACAATGCATTCCAGAAATTGTACCGCATGGTGGCCCAGACGGTTCCAAACATGTGGGTCTGTAGTTAAAAGTGCTACTGAAAAATAAAGACTATTATCTTCTGTTGGAAAATGTTCATGTTTCATAACCAAAAATGATAAAACAATGGTATTTTATTATAAACAGCGTGGTCACATCTTGTGTCTTTATGTTGTGTCAATTATATCGTGTGTATGTAATTATAGCTCTATATCAGACGTGTCCAAAGTGCGGCCCGGGGGCCATTTGTGGCACTGGTCAAGATTTTATGTGGCCCTCGGCTTCTATAACAAAATGTATTACTAATGGCCCACCAGAATTTTCATACAGTTTCCGTAGCTTTTTCTATATTCTCTGTACATATTCGCCTCTCATCTACAATTTGCCTTCAGTCCTTTTATTGTTGGCCGGAAAATAACTGCACTTGTGTCTCTAGATTACACAACAATTTGGATAAGGCTTCTATGTTTTGAACTATTTGATAAAATCAAGCTGAGCTAAAAATTATCTGGAGGTTTTTTATGTTCAAAGATGTTATTTTGTTGGAACTGGTAAAATAAATTATAATTATTTGGCTTTTGAAAAGAAAATAATGTGCATTGAATTTATAGAAAAAATCAGAAGGGACAGTCAGCCCTTGGACCTTTGCAAATCTTCAAGTCTGGCCCTCTTTGAAAAAAGTTTGGACATCCCTGCTCTATATGAATTAGGGATCACCTGTAAATACTGTACTACTACTGTCATTTGACTGAATAAAAAGTAAATAGATAAAAAAAAAAAAAAAAAAAAAACAGGGTGGTTTTATATAGAGATCACATGCTATAGCCCTAACTTAATCTAAAAAATATCAATTTGATGCTTGAACTTGAGCAAAACTTACATTAATTACTAATGTAATTTACTAATAAAACTTTCTATGTACACTTTTTATATTTATTCAATTATTAAGTCTGTAAATAGAAAAAGGCTTCCATTTTGATTATAATGGCAAGAAATAATCTCTTCATTTTACCTTTTTATTGCAGCAGTACTGTACTCCAGCCTCTCAGCTGCTGGATGTGTGTGTTTGTGGTAGGGCTGCACAATATATCGCAAAATTATCGTATCGTATCGCAATATCAGCAAACGCAATATCCGTATCGCAAGAATCTAAATATATCGCAATAACGCTGTGGTCTTCCATCTGACAGAGATTTACACTGAAGAATCATTTTCCACCAGAGCCTTAAAAGAACATGTGTTGTGACTAAATAAAAATGTTTAAAAAGTCCAGTTTTAGTGGTAATTTAATTAATTTAGTCACAGCTTAGCCTTGTTTTATTCCTGGTTTAGTCTGTGTTAAGTTTTGATTTTGTCACTGTTTTGACTTGTAAATACAGGAACTTACATTTTTGTGAAATGTAGTGAATTTAACTTACTATGTTCGAAAAGTAAGCTCTATTTTCAAATATCACAATAATATCGTTATCGCAATTTTCAACATAGTTATTGAATATTGCATGTTTTCTCCATATCGTGCAGCCGTAATTTGTGGCTGTGTGTTTGATGGTTGAGTGTAAGTAAGACTGATGCATGATTATTATTATTTTTAATACAATTTATTCATAATATGATTTCAAATAAACCACATCTCATATTGTGTTCAAACTGATGCCATTCTGCTGAGTGAAAATGTGTCTTTTTAGTACAAACAGTGTGTTATTGTGAAAAAGGAGCTTCAGGAGCTAAAATGTCATGACTCTACTTGCACTCATGCTTTTATTTTGCTGAAAATTGTTATTAGTAAAGAGCTTAAGTCGTCGTACATCAGCCCAGTCTTTAACATCGTGCTGTCCTTGGGAAATTTCTCTCTTCATCAATCAACAGCCGCCAGAGTCACACAGGACTGAAAACATAAAAGAAAGACAGAGAAAGCGAGAGGAAAGGACAAGAGGAGGGTCACAGGCAATTAATAAAAATAAGGAGAAACCAGTAAATTAATCTGTGACTGTTTTTCGCTGAGACTTAAGATAAAACACACAGAGAACAGACAGATAATGGACCAAGGGACGAGTTGTAAGAGCAGAGGGCTGGCTCCATGTTGCTAGGCTAGGTTTGCGATGTAAATGGTAATTTTAACTCCTTTTTACCTAATTTCCAGTTTAAATGAGACCAGAGGCAGAGCTGGAGCAGGAGTCTTATAAAGCAAGTGTGTTTATATACAAATTTTACATCTTAGTTAAGTGTAAATACTAGCTCTTCTTCATTTTTTATTAAATTTTGGACTTAAATTGAAGATAAAATAATAAAAGTCTCTGAGAAGGACAGACTAACGTGAAACAAGCCTTATGCCCCATTTATGGCTCCCCTTGTGACAAAGCAAAGAGGTACGTCGCTGGTGGTTGCAGGTTCAATTCCCAGGTCAGCTTCCAAGGTGCACAATGTTTCTAAAAGGCACCCAGAATTTACATCGAGGTGAGAAAGTCATGAGAGCGTCGGAGTTGCTGCTTCTGTTTCTTCTCCTTCTGCTTCTTCATGTTGTTCTTCTAAAATGGCTGCTCGGCTTTGCAAAATACGCTACATTTCTCTACCTCAAAAATCAACTTCACGGCTGTTTAAGTGAACTTTTTAGGGCTTGACATTTACTTTTTTGCTCACTGGCCACTGTGGCAAGTCCTTTTCAAAAGTTACTAGCTAATTAGAATTTTTACTAGCCACGATTTAATTAGTTCAAATGTTTATTTTATTATTTCATCGTATTTTATAGCATACGATGAGCTTAAAGAAATGTAGAGCTTGGTTTTATGCATAGACAAGGATTTTTTAAATATGGTTTACCAAGGCAGAATAATCTATCTTAATCCATGTTTTGTTTTATTGTTTTTCAGATCATGATGTATTACTCCGTACTGAATTAGGTGGTCACTCAAACATAGCAAAAAGAGTTAAGGATTCTTTTTTTTTTCATTCATTCATTCATTCATGAATAGGGTGCACGGTGGCAAGCAAAATTATCTCCCAATGGGGTAAGTGGAATTTTCTTACCCCATTGGCAGATAATTTTGCTTGAAATAAGTAAAAATGGCTTAAAATTAAGACAGAAATAATTGGAAACAAGTCATGTGTCAAGTGTGTGTATATTTTATATTTCTAATTCAAATTGATTTAAATCCTTGTAATTAAAGATATTAGGGAGGATTTTTTTCGACTGCAGAGAAACCAGCGACTGTTTGTCCTTTTTTGAATAACGCGCATGCGTCAGGCCCCGCCCTTCACTGTTCCTTTCCAAGGAACTCCTCCACAGCGACGTGCACGAGCGTTGGAACACGAGTGTTTGTTTACAGCCGGCATCAGCAGAGATTCACCTAAACCTAGACCTGCATTGTTTGTCTGCGCGACCTTTGACCTAGTTCCCCACACAGACCCAGTCACATGCACAGTCCCTAAATGTGAGCAAAAATATCTGTCCTCCTGCTGTTGGTAGCATTAGCAAACTGACGTTGCTGTGCAGTTGAAAAGGTTCAACAGATAAAGAAAAAAGGCATTTTTTTTCAAACGATAAGATAAACGTTACCTGTCCAGCAGAAACTTGGCGACCAATGCATCGTCTGAAGCCCTTTCTGTTCCTACAGCGCACGCCGTCCTTTGAAGGAATCGCCAATAACTACACAGGTTTTATTCTGCTCTTCTACAGTTTTTCTCCTCCTCCTCTGGTTCACTTCAAAAACAGTTTTCCTTTTGTGACCGCCCGGTTCACGGTTTTCCTCAGCCATTGTGCTCTTCAAAGTCAGGCTGTCCGCGCTACGATGCTAACGCTGCTAACAAGGCGCTAATGCCAGACTACATAAACATAGTGTATACGCATGCTCAGGCACAAGAACGTGCACTATCACTGAAACTAGGAAGTCAGAATGAATTGGCGAGTCCATGGAACAATGGTTAACGTACTCATGACGAAAACGATTGGATGAGGTTTTTTAAGTCCCACAGAGTCCACAGTTTATTAATATTATTATTATATTTTCTAATACACCAATTTATAAGCCTTATACAGGGCAATGAAGGTAGTTTTAATAAATATTGCAAAAAATGAATTTATAAAGATTCTCCCTAATACCTTTAATTATTATTGTATTCCTATCGTTTGTAATGCTTTTGTTTTATAAATTCCTTTGTTTCTGTGTAAAGCACATTGAGCTGCACTCGTGTATGAGATGTGTTATATAAATAAAGTTTCCTTGCCTTGAAAAATAGTATTCCAACCGATCTTGAACGCAGCATTGTGTTGTGTTACGTCGTCCCCGGTGTGAATTGTCAGATTGAAGAAAGAGATTTTTAACAGATTGTAAAATGTGCTACAGGCTTTAATTCACGAGGGAGAGGGACGTGCGCCGCCAAAAGATAAATGAGCATGAACCAAAAACAGCGCGGTTCGGGGAGGATCACATGTGTGGCACTGGCAGCCCGGGTCTCTAAAGAAATATGTGAGACTTCAAAAACAAGTCATGTCCTTCTGCTTCTGTTTATCTTCGGCTGGGCTTTTTTTCTGTTCATGGCACTGATAACACGTTTGCTAATCAGCTCACAAATCTTTAACTTATGTGTACAATTTACCGCAGCCTATGAACTATAGAGAGAAGGCTGCCTACTATTTCATAAACTCTACAGACAGACCCATTAACATTAGACTCCTTATGTTTAAATGTGTTTTGAGAAGATATTAAAATCTAGCAGTGGCGTATTTTTGTCATTTTTTGCGCATTTTATATGTTTGGTTTGTGCAAATGGTGACTTACTTTAGAGAGCTTATGATATTATGAGTTATGCAGATATTTTGGCTCATCTCAGTTTACATAATGCAGTTTCTCAGCAGTGGTGATTCAGGCTGCTGTTCCCATTTAATGTCAAAACCATCTGTATGACTCTGGACCTGTGTTGATGATGGGATGGAGTTCACACCGAGCTCTGTCAAATGAACTGAATGAGCAGTAACACCCCTCACCTAAAGGGGGCAGTGTGCCAATATTCTCTCCCAGGAATACTGTCCGACCTGGGACAGAATCTCTCCGTCAGTGTGGTCTCCATAAGGTTTCTTCTGTTTTTTTGTTGTTTGTTTGTTTTTTTCAACCACAGCAGGGTTTTTTAGGAGTTTTTCCTTAAGAGGGGACATCCAGGGTCTGGTTAGTAGAGATGGGCTTTATGGCTCTTTAACGGGAGCCGCATCTTTGAGATCCGTTCATTTCTAAGAGGCGTTCAAAAGACTCATTTTTGTATTTAAATAATTTTAAGAAGCCAGTGAGTTTATTCAGAAAGTAAACACTGGGATGAGTGATACATTATAATTTTAATCAGAATAAAATGTATTCTAGTGGTGGGACATTATTATTGTCTTATTCATTGATGATAATAAAATGAGCATGTGTGGACTAAATTCTCTAATGCTGATGTCATACACCTCTGCATAGAGTGAGACCACCATTTAGGATTTATTCTACGTCCAAAATGTGCAAATGTGTAACATTTGCATATGTCCATACAAAAAAATGTCAGTCAAAACTAATCAAAATGACTTGAATTCAGATTATTAACCTTGATTTGAGTAATGTTTTATTAAATTAGATTTATTTACTAATATGTCTAAATGATTTGACTTGTTTCAAATTATTTCTGTCTTAATTTTAAGCCATTTTTACTTATTTCAAGCAAAATTATCTCCCAATGGGGTAAGAAAATTCCACTTACCCCATAATATAATAATGATGTGATAATTTTGCTTGAAATAAGTAAAAATGGCTTAAAATTAAGACAGAAATAATTTGAAACAAGTGTCAAGTGTGTATATTTTATATTTCTAATTCAAATTGATTTAAATCCTTGTAATTAATTATTATTGTATTCCTATCGTTTGTAATGCTTTTGTTTTATAAATTCCTTTGTTTTTGTGTAAAGCACATTGAGCTGCACTCGTGTATGAGATGTGTTATATAAATAAAGTTGCCTTGCCTTGATAATAGTATTCCAACCGATCTTGAACGCAGCATTGTGTCAAGGCAAGGCAACAATAAACTTTCATGCACACTCACTGTTTACAACGTACAGACTTCTGATTAATGTGAGTCTCTCCCCTTGTCTTCTCTTGAGCTTTATTCTACGTTTTCTTATTAGGTTTTGTTTTTGTTTGTTTTTTTGTTTTTTGTGATTGGGAAACAAAAAAGCTTGTTCATTTTGATACGAGAGTAAAAAAAACAAAAGAAAAAAGTACGGCTCCTGCGCCACCATGACTCTGGTTGGTTAGTTTAGTGTAGTTATTGTTTGTGTTGATTGTGTGTTGATGTTTGTGTGTTTATGTTTGTTTAACTGTTTGTGAAGTTCTTTGAGGTGACACTGGGCTATAGAAATAAAACCAAATAAAAAAAACATTTACTAAAGAAGAATTCCTGCTCATCTATTGGTCAAAGTCCCTTCTCTTCAGCTAAATGTATCTCTATGGTGCACTTCCATAGATATTTTATAATCTCATTAGTTTAGAGCAGCAATATTGGCTCTTGTTCTGACTGTTTTTACATTTGTTAGCTATTGTTAGTGTAGTAGTATGGTTTTTGTGTTGGCCTCACAAACTACTCTATATAAAGGGCGCTACTTTCCCATGTTGGCCCCCTCCACCTGACCTTTCACCCCTGAGCAGAGTGTAGTGGCATCGTAAGTGAGTAGAGAGTTGGTCTTGTCTTGCCTATAAGCTAATGGGCTATTGTTTTTAGCTCACTGGAGGCTCGTGTGCTACTCTCGGTACGTCTCTTCTGTCTAAATTACCTGTGTTCTTAATCATATAACGCAAACTGACGATATGACTGCTGCATGTAGGACCCTGTCGGCGGCAAGCCTCTCCTTTTTGATGACCCCTCTCTGTGCTCTGTGGACGTCCTGCTGACCGTGGCTGCTCCATGGAGCTGCTGTTTTTATGTTTTATGAAGACACACTGTACCCTCCTGTTAAAGAGTTTTAAACAGACCTGTGTGCCTTATATGTATTTAGATTCTCCAGGCGAAACTCCGTTGTTTGGCTCTAAATTAAGTTAATTATTACTATTACCTACATCACTCCCTCGATCTGCCACATTAGCAACATTTCAAATACACTTAACCTGTTAAGCTCTGAGGCCTTTTTCACGAAAATTCTATATCTACATTTATTAAGGTTTTACTTAGCATTTACTAGGTGTACATAGCTAACCTTGGTAGCAAATTAACTGGTGGACTTTGGGGATTACTGTGGAAGAGAAATAATAATAAATGATCTTGTTTGACCATAAATTGAGGTTGAAATGGATTATTCTAATTTCCGCCTGAAAAAAAACCCACATATTTGCCTCCAAAAAAGCCTTTTTCCTTCCTGTAGTGAAGCAAATAACAACATAAATTGAAAATTTCACATATCTTGGTCTACTGCAGCAAAATTTGTGCCAAATAAACAAAGTAATGGAAAGATATACATGTTTTATTTTTAAAAAATCCAGGCGGAATCCAACTGTTGAATAGAAATTGAAGTAGATAGTTTTGTTGCCACGAATTGTCCGAACACGAGGATGTCAAACATGTGTGTGTCAGCCGTTGTATCTCCCCGCTATGGTCCCAACAAGCGGACGCAAGGGGGCGCGGAGCCCCGTCGGGCTCTATTCGGGTTTAAGAGGTTAATTCCCAGTATATCTACTTTTTTGGCATTTTTCCTCATAGTCCCATTTGTTATGTGTATATTTTGTGGTTTTACGCACTTGCTTTAGTCCATTTCTTGCTGTTAGTCCGTAGTGTTGTCCATTCACACTTCACCAGGATCACACCAGCAGCACAGCACCTCCTCAAACGCACTGCCGCTGTCCCGGGTGTACCTCGTCTAAGGCCCACAGTTGCTGGGATGATAGGTTCCAGCCACCTGCGACCACTGATGGGAATACTGTGAGAGGTTGTTGGACACAGAACGGCAACCGCATGACTGCAGCTTTCCCAAAAAATGCATGAGGAAAAAACCCCGGCTGCACTGTCTCTAAACTTCCCCGCTCGGACTCAGAAGTGAGACACAGAAGCGAGCACATGGGCAGACACGAACACAGACTGTATTGTGACTCTGTTGTGAGTTCACTGTGTGTGGTTTTGTATCAGCAGCGGGCGACGGCTTGGACCCCTGCCTGTACATTAGCGACTGTGGAGGAACAGAGGAGCGCTTTCTGCCAAAGACGACAGATGAACAAGAACAGAGCTGAGTCACACGCACACACGCCGCCCCAGGACAACAACAACAACAACACAGCCACTTCACACAATACACAACATGGCTGCACATATTTGTATTAATAATTACCGTTAGGATTTTCCAGTTTGCTTACACGCACGTCTTCTTCCTGGACGGCCATAAAAATCCTCGTATTGCTTCGCTTTTTTGCGTTGTGCTGTGTCATAGTCTCTCCTCTAACTCTGTCATCTCCGGCTCTGATATACCCAGCTTATACCCGTGTTTACCGGTCCGTCTGTGCCTAAACCGCGCCGTGTGCTGCCTCTCCTCTCTCCGTCTGGGAGCGCTCGGTACCTTCTGCCAAAAACTCTCAGGCCACTGTCCAAAAAAACGTGATATGAGAAACGGAGACAATGAATGGGCGGTTCTGCCTCGACAAGCTTTGGTTATGATACAAAGTCTGAATCAAGAGGCAGTGAGCAATGAATTTTTTGTTCTATTTCTACTTTTATGGTATTATTTTATACTTCATGAGGTTCCATACTAATCCAGGACCAAGATCAATCCGAGTCCAGAGCGAACCGAGACTTAGAGAAGGCTGAGACATTCAAGGTTCAAGACCGAGTCGAGACCAAGGTAAACCGAGACCAGGTAGAGACCGAGCCTGACAACAAAATAAAAGGGAAAAGTAAAAAAAAAATGTGGTTCTAATACATTATTGATTATTTTAATCATCAAATGTAACAGACTCCACAGACAAAGGCAGGTCATGTTCCTGGTTTTTCTAATGCATAAAACTAATAACTCAAAAATTAGGACAAATAGCTTTTTCTCTTGTTGTTTGGTAAATAAAATCTCAGAGACTGTCACATCTGAGACTGAGACAAGTAAAATTGGATTTGAGACAAAGACCAAAACCGAGTAAAAAAATAGGGCTGGAACGATACAGTAACTGTATCGATGTATCGATTTTTTTTTTCCTATGATACAACTACATCGATACACATGACCTTGAATCGAATTGTATCGTTTTCTAGAACGTGAATATTAATACACATAAAGTATCAATTGATAATATCGGAAATATCGAAATTAGAAATCTGGTTGTTAAAATAAAACCATGGCTTTTTGGAGATAAATTTTCAGTATCAGAATCAGAAGATTTTTATTGCCATTGTCAGTGAACAACACAATTCACAGACTAGGAACTTGTTTCGGTGCTAATGTGCAACATATAACACTTCTAATAATAATAAAAAATATCACTATGATAAAAAAGAAACTTTAAAAATATAAAATACAAAGTATAAGGGCATGCAAAGGAATAAGTTTACTAAGTTAAATAGCCAGATAAATTAGGCGATAACAACAGAACAATAATGCAATCTGTCAGTGCAGATAGATAAGATAATATTAACATGATTAACATGTTAATAAAGTGACAAGTGTAAAGTGACCATGTGATCAGCGAGTGCAATGTTTATAAAGTGTTCATAAGTCCAACGGCAGAGGGAAAGATTTTGTGTTTTTAATTAAATAAAATGTTATATTCAACTTTTCTTCACTCTCTGTCTGCTGGACATAATCAACCCCAGCTGTGGTGCTACATTTGAGAGAAACTTTTATGATTTTTGGCAAAAAGTTGCTGTATCGATTATCGATACAAAGGTGTTGAATCTTGTCGAATCGTATCATTCCAAATATGCCAATATCGTTCTTGAATCGTATCGAAACACTTCTACTCGATACATATCGTGTCGTTGCAAAAACTTATTGTTACACCCCTATAAAAAATGCAGCCGAGACTGAGACAAGACCAAGACCGGAAAAAAAAAAATGCTTTCAAGACCAGTCCCAGGTGCTACAACATAACTGCACACTACTCCATCCATCCATTTACAAAACAATGTTCTGCTTATTCAGAGCTGAAGGCTGCAGGCTATGAGAAGATGCCCAGACTTCCCTCTGCCGAGACACTTTCTCTTCTTGTCAGATCTTGTTTTAATATTATTAAAGTCATAAGTATTTTATTTCTATATAGCCCAATATCACAAGCCTGACCGGCCAGACAAACTCTTTTCTTGTTCTATACACAGAAGTTAGTCTGGTATTCCTTTGCATAAGTTTCATTTCTATGGCTGGAACAATCACAGGTGAAGTAACCAATCAGAGAAACAAAGGGCAGGACATAAGCAGTGCACCGCTGACCTGTAACCAAAACAAACGTGGCAGATTTTTGCCGTTTTTTCCATAAAACACCCGAATACGGTGTATTGTGAGCAGCTCTGTGCTTATTTCTGAATGGGGACAGCAACAGAAGCCAGTTGTACAAAGACTTGTGGAGAAAGTTGGTACCTCAGAGGTCAGAGGGACTTTACTGTTGTTAAAATGGAAACAGGGCGAACAACAGGTGATGAAGGAAAGCACTAAACGCTGTTAATCAGCTCAGAGAAGTTAATAAATTAGCTCTGTAGCCACCACAGCCACCTTGGTTAGCTTCACGCTGCAGATAAACGTCTGTGATGGCCAAAGTGAGGAACCAGACTGTCCTGCTCGCAAAAAGAAAGGAGAGGCTGACGAAAGCTGACTGGTGAATCAAGAGCTTGGTACAGTTTTTTGTTTTTTCACCAACACACGCATGTCCTCAGTGGGTGGGAGAAAGTGGGAGAGAGTTTATTTTTTGTCCATGTGTCTAAATTTTGGCTGTGTGTCCGAGCTTGTTGGATGTCTATGGGGATAGTGTTCAAAATAACGCCACAGAAAATGATACTGGGTGTGTTTACATGGGTGTATGAATATGTTGAAGATGGGGAAGATATTTATTTTCAAAGCCAAAAAAGCCTGTGTTTAAATTCTTTTTAAAACTTAGTTAAATACCAGCACTACTTAAAAAAAATAAGTGTTTCTTTCTGTGATTTCTTTCTGTTGTTATTTACAGTGTACTACTTATGGTGACCACCTCAAAAAGTACTAAAAGTGGGACAAGTTGAGCAGTTTGGTGGAACAAAGTGAGACGGACTCAAGAAATAAGTTTTGCGTACTACATATCGAAACCTCATTTAGATAAAGACACAGCTGCTACAGTTTCGGTAAGTGATATCTTTACTAAATCAATTTTTAAAATGAATTCCAGCCTCACTAACGCCATGGAGAGGCCTTTCCTGAAACAACCAACCGTATATTCACGCCCTCAAATATTTATTCTACATTTTACACCTGGAAAAATCTCACTTTTTATAACTTTCACCAAAACAGGTCACCAAAAGAAGCATTTAACACTGGATACAACATAGGAAGGATGTGATTTCCTATTCTGTGCTACCTTTTATAGAGTTGTAGCTGTCTGTAGTGTAGGATTATGAGTAGCAACGTTAGTAGAAGTAGAAACATTAGAAATGTTATGGCAAAGTGTAAAAAAATGTATCTTTGTGAATTATGTGTTGTTGAAATCGGTATTGTATATTTTTATACTGTGTACTAAAATCACTTTGTCACTGGTTTACATGTTGGGGCTGAAACCTACCTTGGGGTTGCTGGTACCGTATTTTCCGAACTATAAGTCGCACTTTTTTCCATAGTCTGGCTAGGGGTGCGACGTATACTCAGGTGCGACTTATATATTAAAATATTTCAGGTGTTGGTTAGAGGGCGCTCTAGGCTTGTGTCCCAGCATCTGCTGCACCTGTACCACTGACAATTTAAAATGTAAACATTACCACTAACAACTTAGGCTATAAAGACAACTGAGAAAGAGCGGAATAATTGGAAATGGAACTGATGCTGAGTCTGACGACAGCCACGCAGAGGAGGAAGCGGCGCTTCGTCTACCTCCGGAGTTGGCGGAGTTGTTCAGAAGCGACACTGAGGATGAAGAATTTAAAGGATTTAGTGATTAGGAGTGAGATGGTGAGTTTGGTGAACTTGTTATATTATGTTCTTTATGCTATAGTTATGTGAATAACTGTTAATATATTACGTTAACATACGAGACACCTATTCAGTTCGTTGTTTATGCTTCATGTAGCTGAATAACCATCAATGCGTTACGTTAGCAAACCACACACCTATTCAGCCTGTTGTTCTCTATTCTATTATTACTATAACTTCCCTGAAATGTCTGTTCCTGGTGTCGGATTTAAAAAATGCGACTTATATACGTTTTTTTCTTCTTCATTATGCATTTTTTGGCTTGTGCGACTTATACTCCGGAGCAACTTATAGTCTGGAAAATACGGTAGGTAGAAAAAGTGGGACATTATCTTAAACAGTGGGACGGTGGGACAGAGGCCTAAATGGCTGTGCAGTATAACAGAAAGTGGGACAGGTGTTCACCCTAAATATAGTGGTACAATATGTTATGGTTGAGTGTGGGTTTGAGTGTGAAAGCCTGTATTTTTCTGCTTGAAATCTAAATAAAAAAGTACACAGTGCACCTTTAACACTGCAAACCCCTTTTTTTAAACCTTAGCTCTATCACTCAACTCGACCTGCAGCTTCTCTAAACCATTTCTATCCACAAAGACTATCACTGTGCATTCGCTGGTCCAGAACACACTGATCACAGAGTCGCCACGGGCCCGAAAACTGATGAAACTTCGCGCCAACTCCCTCTCTCTCTGTCTCTGATGCCTCTCTGTGCACGAGTCTGCAGGCCTGGCCAACACAAACACAAAAGTCTCCACTCTCGCTCTCTCTCTCTGCCTTCTGCGAGTTCATCTCCATGTCACTGTGCTGTAATTACCAGAATAATTAGATTAGGAACGACTGTGTTAAAAATAAAAGTATCATGTTGTTAGCACTTCAGCCTCAGCGGATTTCTATTGGTCGTTTGAAGGCAACATTTGAGAAAAGCCATGTCCTCAATCGGCTTTTCTTTCCAGGGAGGAAAAAACTTTACTTTTTTCAATGTTCTCCTTCATTTCCTTTGAGCAGCATACGGTCAAAGTTCATGCGCTTTTTTGTGTAGGAAATCTTGAAGTGAATGTATAGTCTATGAGAAAATGTGTAGGGATTTTGATGATGTTGTAGCGGGAGCAGATTCCCGAGGGAGCCATGTTTAAAAGCTTGTGATAGTTCTTGTCGGGAGCCTGCTGGGCGGCGGTATGAATGTGAGAAGTGTTTGCAAACTGTCTGTCAGTGTCTCGCTGTGAGTTAAAGCCTGACAGAATATAGTTTTACTTACAGACTCCGGCTGTGAGGATGTGACTAAAGCAATACATTTAGGAGCTGGCTGGAAAAAAATGTTCTTAAACAGTCTTAGCATGCACATTTGTTTAGTTAATGCTAAGAAGCTAGCTGTGGTTTTCTATGAACGTATCCATTAAATATATGACTTCAGATCAATAATGTAGCAGCAGTGAAAGTTAAGGACTTACACACATTGCTCTGACTGAATAAAATAACCTAGTAAAGGGTCTTCTTGCTGTGAGGTGAGAGTAGTAACCTTTTTGCCACAGAATAATAATGTCTCTAAGTATCAGCCCTGTGTCATGTCGCATGGTGCATTCATGTGGTCCTCAGAAACTCTGGAAAATGTTTTCCCGAGTTAAAAGATGCACATGAACACCTGCACAAATCAGAGAAAGAAATCAGGAACCTGCTGCCAGACTTCACCTCCTGACGTCATCTGCTTCATGGACAGAGCACAAAAAATTTCATCCCTTCGCTTTGACTAAATGTTGCTAATAATATGTATTTACTATTAGTTGTTGCTTGCACAGAAAAAACTGAATTGTGTTGGAAATGCTAATAATTTTGTTAATTTATTTTACCCCTGACTTCCAAGCTCTTTGGCTAAAGCTATATTTGCAAACTGTATTAACATTCAATGTTAAATCTGACTCGGCAGCTGTGTTAAACGCTAATTAAATAACATAACTTACCAATAACTCTGTTGGTCTACGTACACTGAAGAAAAGGGAGAATGGGGGGTTGCTGATTTTGTAAATAAAAATTATAAAGCAACGACATGTTTTAATTACGATCCTGCTCAAAACATGTTTAAATCTTTGTAAAATTGTAACAGATGTAAAATCTACTCCTATGTTCATGTTAAAAATGCATGAAATAGCCACATTTTGATACCAACACGTTTATGTCACATGTACTGCAGCGCTAGTGTCAGCTGTAATTGTGCAGTTTACATTGAATCAACAGAAATAAGTTGCATAGGCTACAATATTTGCTACAATGAGTGCACGGTGGCAGAGTGGTTAGTGTTCTCTCAGCAAGGAGATCGTGGGTTTGAACCCCGGGCCGACCATCAGACGAACTCTCTGGGTGGAGTCTGCAGGTCCTTCCCGTGTCTCTCTCCGGCTTCCTCCCACCGTCCAAAGAGTGTGTTTGGTGAATTGGTGACTCTAAATTGCCCCTAGTGAATGAATGTGAGAGTGAATGTTTGTCTGTCTGTGTTTGTCTCTGTGTTAGCCCTGCGACAAGCTGGCCCCTGTCCAGGGTGCACCCCGCCTACGGCCCAAAGTTACTGGGATAGGCTCCAGTCACCCGCGACCCCTAATGAGAAGAAGTGGTAGAAAATGAATGAAAGGCTACAATATCCTAGACGCATTGCCTGTCCGTCCTGGGAGAGGATCTCTCCTTCAGTTAGGCTCCATAAGGTTTCTTCTTTTTTCCCACAGCTGGGTTTTTTAGGAGTTTTTCCTTACCGAGAAGGAGGGTCTAAGGACAGGAGTGTCCTGGGTCTGTTTAGTGTAGTTATTGTTTGTGTTGTCTGATTGTGTGTTTATGTTTGATCAACTGTTGTGAAGCCGTTTGAGGCGACTTTTGTTGTGATACTGGGCTATACAAATAAATCTGAATTGAATTGAACAATTTTTTTTTTTTTTATTATTTTACACAAAATAAATTCACACAATATAAAAAAGGTTGTTTTTTTGTTACTGTAACATATGTAAAATATGTGCATTTAACATGATTTGATCACAACATAAAATATTTACGTTTGTATTATAAAAATGATATGCATAGGAATTATATAACTATGTTTAAAAGCCTAAACATAATTGAATTACATGCAACTGATGTACATAATTTTAAGTCCAATGACTTTTTTTTTTTTAGTGTGGTGACGTCAATATCCCAACTATAAAAGAGATAAAAGCTCATGAACATAAACAAGTCGAAAACATATCAGAAAGACGAGCACCCGAGAAGCACATGAACGCAGCGTAAGATCCATAGTTTCTTATAACCCAAACAAAGGAATAAAGGAACAAAGCTGATTAATCAATTGCCCACAGAAAAAATGTTGCTATTATTAGTCCTGTGTTGCCATATGAAGCTATTTTACAACCACAAACCTTATTCTACACAGGTGAAAAGCTCCTGTAATGATGGCCATGATGTTAAAGCTCATCTTATACAGGCTTTCCTTGTGTTTTTGTATTTTTTTATTATCCTTCCCTGTGTGTTGGAGACAGACAGATCGATGAATCCTGGAGCCCTGACTGATGCGCGGACCGTGATTTATCGGTCATGTCCCGCAGGCAGCAGCAGGGGGCACTCTTTTGTCCCTGTCGTTGCAGAGCTTCTTGTCATTTTTCATTCCGCTCACATCGTTTTCTCCCAACTCTTGTTTCACCGTTGTTGCCCTGCAGCGTCCTCTTTAGCGCTACACCTCACCTACAACGCGCACGACATCGTCTCCGCCGCCGCCGCTGACACAGAGCCACGGGGGAAGCGTCTCGGGTCTGCTTCAGTGCGGCCCTGACATAAGGACTAATCACTGACTGCTATAAAAGAAACCTCGAGGGTTAAATTTAAAGGCGAAGGGATCAAAAATGGAGTAGAAGAGCCCTCTTAGACTACGACAGAAGTACTGTGGCTCGTGCTGTAAATGGACGGTGATGGCTCATGAGTGGTTTTATAGAAAGATGGTAAAAGCCGGCTTCAAGTGGGTCATTTAAGATCACGTACATGATATACTTCACCTAATCTGAACAGCTGAGCACAAAAAGGCAAGTGGGAAAGACTCATGCGAGAGCCATATACTGTCTATAAGAATTTTTACTGTTTTTTGGTTAATCTGCCTATTAAAATATATTATTAATCAAAAAGTCTGGCCAGTCTGACTAACTCTTTTCCTATTCTACACGAAGAAGTTAGTCTGGTACCTCATGGTTTGTCATTTCTATGGGCGAAACAATCACAGGCGGAGTAACCAATCAAAGAAACGAAGGACGGGACATAAGTGGGACCTCTAACCCTAAAAAAAAACATGGATTGTTGGCGTTTTTTGCCATAACACACAAGAATACGGTGTATTATGAGCAGCTCTGTGCTTATTTGTGAACGGGGACAACAGCAGAAGCCAGTTGTGCAAAGACTTGTGGAAAATGTGGGTTTGTTTGAATGTGGTCGAACTTTACTGTTGTTAAAAAGGAAACAGGACGAAGGAAAAAAAAACACAGAGGACTGAACAACAACGAGGACGTCAGCAGAACCAACAGGTGACGGAGGAAAGCACTTGTCCGTCCTGGGAGAGGATCTCTCCTTCAGTGTGGTCTCCAAAAGGTTTCTTCTTTTGTTTTCCACACAGATGGGTTTTTTAGGAGTTTTTCCTTACCCAGAGAGAGGGTCTAAGGACAGGGATGTTTAGTTTAGTGTAGTTATTGTTTATGTCTGATTAAGTGTTTGTGAAGCCCTTTAAGGTGACTGTTGTAAATAAAATTAAACTCCATTAATCAGGAGAGAGGCGTTATTAAATTTATCTGTATTAGCTGGCGTCATCTTGGTTATTTTTGATAGGAGATTATCTTCAGCTTCTGTAAAACACACCGCAGATAAACAGCTGTGACAGGCCGGGTCCATATCGACCAGACTGTCCTGCTTTTGAAAAGAAAGTAGGCGAGGCTGGCCAGGATAGTCTAGTATTAAATTATTGCTAAATGTCTCAATAATTCCTGTCAAAACCAACAGGAAGTCAGCCATTTTGGTCATAAAATGCATTTAGGACAAGTATACACTGATTTCACCAAGAGATACTATATTTTTATGCTTTCAGATCATGTCGTCAACCTTCTCAAATAGCTCAGTAGGTAGAGACACGAAGGCCGGAAGAATCGATCCCTTCTACCAGCATTGCACACTGCCGTTGTGTCCTTGGGCAAGACACTTCACCCACCTTGCCTTCAGGCTCTGGTGTATTAAAGTGTGATTGTGTGTGTTTGTGTTCGTAGAGGCAGTCAGAGTGTGACTGAGGAGAGAACAAATAATGAAGCTAATTGTAAAAGTCCAGAAAAACGCTGTATAAAACTAAAACATTATTATTATTATTATTATTATTATTATTAACTGTGGAGTGTCTCCCCAGGCCTTGTACTCATACAACATTTACAAATGTCTGCTCCGAGTCTGGGAGCTGCAGACTCAGGGCTCAGGCTGTTTACTGATGCCCAGAGGTGGAAGAAGTACTCAAACTAATATTACTCAAGCACAAGTCGAAGGATTCAACATAATTATTACTAGACTAGACGTATTCAGTGTAAAGTAGAAGTATATAATGCCACTACTATGAGTTCTACCGCAAAAAAAATTTATATCTACATTTATTAAAAGGATTTGAATTCAGATTATTAATCTTGATTCAAGTAATTTTCACTAGATTGGATTTATTTGGTTACTTATTACTAGATTATTTGACTTTTTTAAAGTTATTACTTTCGTGTTTCAAGCTATTTTTACTTATTTACAGATAATACTTGAAATAAGTAAAAATAGCTTGAAACAGGGAAGAAATTACTTGAAACAAGACAAATATCTAGACTAATAAGTAAATAAACTCAATCTAGTGAAAATTATTCGAATCAAGATTAATAATAAGAATTTAAGTAATTTTAACAAATGTAGATATTGATATTTTCCACTGTACTACTACACTGCAAAAAAATCAACATCTACATTAGATAAAATTACTTGAATTCAGATGATTAATCTTGATTTAAGCAAAAATTAACTAGGTTAGATGTATTTAGTTATAGGTAACTTATTACTAGATTATTTGCCTTGTTTCACAGTTTTTTTTCCCTGTTTCAAGCAAAATTATCTTACCCCATGGACAGATCATTTTACTTGAAATAAGTAAAAATAGCTTGAAACAGGGAAAAAAATACTTTGAAACAAGGCAAATAATCTAGAAATAAGTTACAAAATAAATCTAATTTAGTGAAAATTGCTCAAATCAAGATTGATGACCTGAATTTTTGCTCAAATCAAGATTAATAATCTGAATTTAAGTAATTTTATCTAATGTAGATATTGCAAATTTGAGTGTACAACTACTATGGCTGCTACTACTGCTTTTACCTTTACTTGAGTGCCGCCTTCTGTGCCACCAAAATGAAAAACGTCTCCAAAAAGAATAAATTACTTCAAGTATTTAGTTACTTTCCAGCCCTGATGCCAAACCTCAGTGCAGTAACTCCAGGTTTCTTCTCTGTTTAAGAAACGAAGACTTGAGGACGTGTTTTTGATTATTCAGGACGACGCTTGAAACCGGACGGAGACGTTCCCCGCGGGGCAGCGACCTGGCTGATGGTGCCGCCGGTGTGAATGTAAATCAGAGTGGGCTGGGCCTGCTGTGTGGCACTAATGGGGTAAAACAAAGACACAGAGGGTTATAAGTACACAGTGGGACGAGCTTCTGCTGTAGAAAGCTATGGGACAGAGACCGAGCCCCGGTGATGGTCCGGTCCATTTCCTCCTGACTGTGGGACGTTCAGACTCAGACACTGATGAAGGGAGCAGCAGCAGGACGGCCGAGACTTCTGCTGGTGGTAAAGTTATGGTTTGTTTCTCTTGTTCAGAGTTATAAAGTTCAGAAATATAAAGTTTGAACTGACCCCAGTACAGTGCACACGTAACTACATTAAAATATTAAAATGGTCATAATTTGTACTTCAACATTTGCAGAAACCACAACATCGATCAGTGTGGTGAGCATTTCTGCCTCACAGGCTGTGTTTGATCCCACACTGCAAATTTTTAATATCTACATTAGATAAAATTCTTGAGTTCAGATTATTATTACAATCTTGATTTGAGCAATTTTCACTAGATTAGATTTATTTTGTAACTAATTACTAGATTATTTGCCTTGTTTCAAAGTATTTTTTTCCCTGTTTCAAGCTATTTTTACTTATTTCAAGCAAAATGATCTGTCCATGGGGTAAGATATTTATTTAAATTAGATTTTGCTTGAAATAAGTAAAAAAAAAAAAAACTTACAAGGCAAATAATCTAGTAATAAGTTTCCTAATAACTAAATAAATCTAATCTAGTTTTTGTTTTGTTTGTTGTTTTTTTGTTTCTTGTTTTTTTGCTCAAATCAATATTAATAATCTGAATTCAAGTAATTTTATCTAATGTAGATATTGATTTTTTTGCAGTGCAGTGGTGGATGAAGTACTCAAAATCTGTATTCAAGTAAAAGTACTCAAAAATACTATTACTCAAGTAGAAATAAAAATGTATTTTGTTAAAAGTAAAAAAGTATTACATATAAAATTAACTAAGTAGAAAGTTCATTTGAATGTTGCAAATTCTTCTTCTTCTTCTCTGAGCACCGAGCTCAGATCTTTGTGCTCAGTCAGAAGTGCTGCCCCCTACACCACAGAAGACAAAACTACACCTAACTCCTTAAACATTTTAAACTTTTACTCAAGTAAACGTACAAAAAACATCCAAAATTTACTTTTTTAAATTTAAGTAAAAGTATGTCTTACAAAGTGAATACTGAGGAAGTACTTCTTCTTCTTCAGAAAGTGTAGTGAAGGTTTATTTTGTCACATGGAGCAGTTCCTCAGCTGCAGCTCTGCAGATTTCTGTGTAGTTTCTCAAAAAATAGAGCTCCAGCCTTTTCTTTATCTGCAGCGCAGCGTCACGGCGAGTCGTTTGTGCGACGCTGGAGTGACCTCCTGTCCCACTTTAGGTTGTCCTGCACAGCCTTCAGTCCTCTGTCCCACTGATTCAGATGATGTCCCTCTTTTTAATTGGTGCTCAGTGGATCTTATAAAAAGAGAGATGCAAGTTAACAACAGCACAGTCAGGACTGTATTCCTTTGTTAAATAAGTAAATAAATATTTGTGGGCGTCCCATCGCTGGGTTGGATCATGTTGTAGTTGTGTTTGTGCCTCTGAGTTTCAGGACAGGGCTCGGAGCTGGATTATTTTGAGAAAATTTAGACTGAGAGCTTAGATTTTTTTCTGTTCCAGTTTCCTGTTTTTTATTCCAATGAGTAAAATATGTGTTTGTGGGATAAGAACAACACACCAAATACATTATTTTGAAATATATATAACAACAAAAGATCATCTGGACTTGATTTTTATAGTAAAATAAGTAAATTTTATAGAATATTAGGCATTTTTTTCTATCTTGAATTTGATTTTTAAAGCAATAAACGCCAAAGAATAGGCATTTATAATTAAGTAAGGATAAAATGTCTTTGTATAGACACAGATGTTTTCTAAGAGCAATATTTGAACATTTTACATGTAAGAGGGAGGAGGGTACTCATGAAAAAGTTTGGGAACCACTGATTTAGAGGGTCCTGTGTTTGAGCCAGGGTTGGGGCAGTAGCAGGGCTTAATTTGAGCCGCTGCATTTGACTCGTTTGAGCTCCTAAACCTGTGTTGAAGGTCAGGTGTGTTTTTTTTTTTTACATAAAAGCCATGTTACTTTTGTCCCTGAAACACTGAGGCTGTGTCCGAACGTCCTCCCTAATCCCTCTATAGTGCACTACAGTGGTCACACCATTTTGTAGTGGTGTGCGAAGGTCTAATGGATAAAAAGTAGTGCACTCAAAATTTCCCACAGTGCATTTTGAAAAGTAGTGGACACTGATGGATAGACCAGAAGAGAACAACAGGACTGCTGCAAGACCATAAAGTGTACACAACACACCTGAATGAAACCTGTTAGAAATACTGTTTTTACTTTTGTCAGGTTGTATTTATGAATATATAGCTCTTAAAATGCTAACGTTAGCTTACCTCAGCTGTACAGGTGACAGCTTCCTCTCTGAAGGCACAGAGCTGCAATAATCCACTCTGTTTTATTTATTAAAGTGATAATTCATGTTAAATATCACACGTATGATTATTATTTATCTATAAATAATAAAACATCGCTAAAGTCTGGTTGGGCTTTATCACAGAGGCCCATTACACAGGTCTACAGCAAAATGCTTCCGGAACAAAGGTAGTGACATTTTTCTTGGATTAGGTCACTAATAAAGAAAAAGTAAGTGAGAAGTGCAGATTGGCTTTAGTTTCCAAGAAACAGTATTGGGTCAAAATAGGAAATTTATGCAAAATAAGGCAAAAACGGTAGTTTATCAGAAGGTACAATGTCTACAAGCAACCAGTTCTATCTGAAAGCTGCACATTCAATACATTCATTTTAATATGTCTAGAGTTTTGACATAAAATATTTTGTTTGTATTTGCAGAAATCTCTCTCTTGGAAGTGGACAAAATGCATGCATGTAGAGAAATTAAACATTTTCAAAATATAAATATTATTTTTAAGCAAAAATGCCTAAATCTATTGTATAAACAGATGTGATTTTGATGTGAAACAATATCAATAATATCTTGAATACATTAGCTAACCAGCACAGTTATCAATTGATTTTCAGTTCATCTTATCACAATAAATGAGATTTAGCCACTTTTATCTCAGAAGCAGATCGAGTCCAAACATTTGTAGACCAGTGATATCAGCGGAGCTCGCCAAACTTTTTTTTTTTTACACAGACACCAGAGTCACATGATCAACAGCAAGTCAAAAATAGTGACCAAATGTCCGAATAAAATGAGTGTACTATAGTCCACTGTATGTTAAGAGCTTCATTTCCACTTGAACCCTTCAAAATAAAAGCTCGCCACTCTCCGCAGCCGCTAAACTCATGGGAAATCAATGAATAAACTAAAATATAAGGAAAATAGAACGACTAAATCAATTGTACGATTATTGAAGCCATGTCTTTAATATAAGTTAGATTATTATTATTTATAGACATTCTGATTAAGAGAGAAATGCACTGAGAAAAGACATACATTTAGGCCAGTGAACAGTAAGTTGAGTGTGTGTGATGCATGTTAATGTCCATAGTCCATAATAATCCATGGACTGGAATCAGGTTAGTATCCAGAAAATCCAGGAAAAAGGGGGAAAAGGGAAAAATAGGAAAAACAAAGTGGTGTGGAAGGGAGCAGGTCTGAGTGGTCCTGACCCTGATGGTCCAGCTCGCCATCCTGAAGAGAAGAAACGTCCAGGAACAAAAACCTGACCTAAAAAGAGGTCAAAATTGCAAATGAGCATTTCATTTCACCAACTCAAAATTTACCCATTTCTATTCATAGCCAAAATTTGTGTTTAAAAATGTGTATTTTAAATAAATAAATAATACGGAAGCCTATTGTGTTCACCTGAAAAAAAATGAGCAAAGTTAGTTCTGTTTTTATGAGAAAAGTTCTGTTTTTATGAGAAAAGTTTTGATTTTATGAGTAAAGTTAATTCTGTTTTTATGAGAGAAAAAATCCTGTTTTTACGAGTAAAATAATTTTATGTTTTTATGTGGATAATGGTCCTTATTATCTTGTTCCACTTTTGGGGGGAGAGGAATTCAAAGTCAATGACAAAGACCTGAGACGTCTGCGCAGAGTCGACAAACTAATGATTATACGTCAATATTACTTAACGAAAGCAGAATCTCCAGTGTCTCAAGCCTAGAGTGAAATAAAACCGTATTAAACGAAGTAGTTGGGACATTTACGCCCTTTCTTTAGCTTTAGCAACTCTTCAATGCGAGCTAAACGTTTACTGGCTGTGATAGACATGAATTTACTTTTGTCATAAAAACCCAAGTTATTTATACTCATAAAAACAAAACTTTTCTCATAAAAACAGAACTAACTTAGCTTAACTTACTTTTTTTCAGGTGAACGCAATACGCTTCCATAAAATAAAGACTGATTTTGTATTTATTTGTTTATTTGAATGGGACAGTGCACCTTAATGAACGGGCAACAGGTGCCGTAAATACGCCGGATTTAGCACAATGCTAATATCCATCCCCATGTGAAAAAGAAGGAAAAAAAAGAAAAGAAAAAAAAACAGACACAAAATACACTATATACAAAAACATAAACACATCTAGCACACACAGAGATTGAATGCAGACTTGTATCACAAACTAGGACACTGTAAAGTACAGTTCAGACAACAGATAATACAGAAAAACATTACAACATACAGCGATGACAGTGCTCACAAAACATAGCAAGAACACGAACAACAAAAAACAAAACCGTATTAGTATTAGAAAACAAAAACGTATTTCAATTTAGAATGATGTACAAAAAATCATTATTAGAGAAATCCCTGAGTGAAGATAGTGGTTAAGACTTTTATTGATATCGTCTGACTCTGTGTAGGCAGTTTTAGTAGATTTTGTTTGTACATATTACTGATTATGATCATGGATAACATAAAAATTGTATAAAAAGGGTAGAAATAAATAAGCTTAGCTTCATTCTGCTCCTTTTGAACATTAAATACTTTTTTTTTTCTCTCTTTAAAAATACGAAATGTATATCTGTTTTCTGTATACCTTAAACTAATGACTCTAATATTGTCGGATATTTTTGTTAATGTTTATTGTATATTGCAGTGGTTCCCAAAGTGGGGTCCGGGGCCCCCTAGGGGTCCACGAAGGTGCTACAGGGGGCCCCCAGAGGCTGTCTATATTTCAATTTCAATTTGAATTTATTAATTTTTTATTATTATTATTTCAGACACATGGTTTTGGTTCATAAAAACAAATAAAACATACAAAAATATAAAAAGTCAATGAAAATATTAAGTACCTAAAAACAATAAGTACATAAAAGACATTTGAAATTAATTACAGTTGTATACTTGTTTTAAAATATTACTTTAAAACAACTTTTAGTCAATAATCAGTGTTTTTTGTAATGTTTTTTATATAAAAAAAAAAAAAAACATGGAGAAAAACATGGCAGAGTCTTTTGAATAGAGGGAAGTTTTATCATTGGGGGTCCACGAGGGATTTTCGGAAATTTAAGGGGCCACAACAGTCTTGACTTTGGGAACGGCTGGTATATTGTATTTATGTTCAATAAATTCATTCATTCATTCAACAACAATATTAAATCAATAATAAATAAACTAAATGCATCCTAACCAACATTTCACATACAAATGTATATTAGCAATAGTGTACTGTTATCCACTGTTATGCTTGATGGGTAGTTTACACAAACCAAAGACTCACATTCACCAAAAGCAAAAGTAACTGCAGCGCTCAAAAAGTCACATTTGTCAGATGAAGCAGGTCCTAAACCCAGCCTCTCTGCTACTCTTCCTCAGTGTTGTCAATGAGTAGTAGTAGTTGCAGTAGTCTTATTGTCATTTTGTAGTACTTCTTAAAGTATTGTGTAGTCTCTATAGACCTGGACTTCCCACTGTTTGGAAACATCTGTCCTTCTGCCCACCAGCTCCCATCATCTGCATCGCTAATGAAAACCGCCTTCCTCTTGTTCTAATCTTCCCAGTTCTGTATTCAGACACTTGAGGGCCGTTTCAGCCGAGCTCATATTAAAATACTGGGCCCACTGGGCATTAATATTGGATGAAGTGGGATTTTTATAATGCGGATCCCCCTCACTGGAGGCTAACTGCGCTTTAAGCTCACTCCTGCTGCATTATGTAAGGACTGATATTAATTACTGTCATATCATTACCATTATTTTTTTATGGACTCACATTATGCAGCCTCCGGGAGCAGAGACACTGGAGATGAAGAGGAGAGTGGGGTAAATAAACGCAGACTTGTTTATGGGAGTGAAATTAAAGATTTTAAAGGGGATATATTCTGCTTTTATTCATATTTTTAAACCAATCTTGGTCGCCTCTAGAGCAGCAGCATTTTTAAAAACATTATGTGACTGGAAGAAAGCATTTTTAATAAGTACTCTACTGGTGCCATAAAGAAACAGCAGAGGGCAGCAGAGTGTTTTTGAACATATAATCAAAGAAAAAGAGTACTTCACTTCCTTAAAATTTTTGTATGATGCTATTTTACTCCAAAATGAAAAAAAAAGCTGTGAGGAATCAGTGGAAACAGAGCTGTACACTGTTTTTTTGGGTAAATGAAAGAGAGCAGACTGGATGTAGAGGGTTTGTTGATTGGTCAGTGCTTCCTGGAGTGGGCGGGGCTTTGTCGATCCAAAAATCCAACAAATAAGGCTGAAAAAGCCAGAAAGGTGAGCGTGTTCGATATTGGAACTTCCCTGTGTCCAACTCAGGGCCATAGCACTGCCGAGCTTAAACCTCGGACAAAAGCGCTTTCATACGACCGCAATAAAATATTTGTAAAAGAAACTATCCAACCAATATATCGTTATAAACGTAAGAAAATTAACTTTTATTTTATACAATTTGCATTAATGAAGATAATAAATGAGCGACTTTATGACTTGTTGAAGATAAAAAAGTAATAGAATTTTTGCTGAAAGTGTCCGACTCAGGACACACATACGTTACACAGTAAAATTGGGAACTTTGGGAACTACTGGCTTAGCACATGAGAAATATGATGTGGTATGCTCGTTGTTTGCAAAGGTTAGTAAAAAAAAATAGTTTCTACTAGCGTTTAATCAGGCAGAAAATGAAATAAAAATGTTCAGTTTTGAATGAAGATCTGGAGTTAGCCTGCTAGCTTTGGGCTAGTGCTAGCTTGAAATAAGCTAATCACCAGCACAGCCACGCCCAGACACATGAGATTTAAGAGGCAAAACACCTTAAATCAATGTTGAACAACTACAAAAAAATAGTACTAAATGTTTTTATGGTATAAAGATGAACTTACCACACGTCTTTCATCAAATGCAGGAGCAGGAAAACTCTGTCTGCTTGGTTTAAAGCTGGGCAGAGCTACAGAGGACAGAGTCAGTTCTGTGAGACTGTAGTAACTCTTACAGTGAACTCCTGTTATTACACTGTTTATTAACACTGTCAATGTTAACTCTGGATATTTACACCAACACTGAAGGAAATTTTTCTCTAATCTCAGTTTCTTAAGAGTTAATATTTATTACCACTGTGTTTTTTACTGTGTAGTGTGTGTTATGTTACATTTTGTCAGGTTATTACTTATTTTTATTCGCACAAGTCCTTAAATTATCTTTAAATGATCCGTTTTTCATTAGGATTGTGGTGTTCCGTTGTCTTCCCGCTCATTAAACCATCGTCTCACTTTCTTCCTCTCTCCCTCTCCTGTTTTTATCCAGCTCCCCGCGGCTGCCGCTGAACCAGACCTCCATCTTTGGGACCTCCATCCCGGGACCAGAGGAGGCTAATGTGTTTTTAATGAGGCCAAAGTGACAGAAGAGAAGAGGCAGGAGTCGCCCTCGGTCCCAGGTATTTATCAGCTAACACCCCCAGATCCACCGAGGCCAGAGGAGACGACCGCACTGAGACGAAGAAGAGTTTTGTTTTTTGTGTTTTTGCAGTGAGGGCAGAGAAGACGGAGCGGTACTGAGAGGGAGGTGGATCATTAAGGAAAGGTGAGGGAAGTAAATTTGTTTCAAGGTTCAAAACTGGTTTATAGAAGTCAAGGACAGAGTAAATTTAGATAGGATTTGTGTTACTGTGTATTATTGTTACTGTCCAAGCCTCTCGGTGAGTCTTGTTAACAACATTGCACTGGAAGCAAAGTTGTGTCATCAGATTTTGAATTTTAAATGCCTTGAATAAATTTCTACCACTGAATATTTTAACACCGAAAAAAAGAGTCAGATTTTTTTTTTCTGTGAATTTCAGTATGTCATTTTCACTGTTGTTTTTTTTTTTTTTTTCAAAATCAATCATAATCAAAAAATGTTAGATTTGATGCATTTGTTCCTCAAACTCTTTCTGGATTTGAGTCTAAAACACGCCGCCGTCAAAGAAGTTCACATGAAATGACTGTGCCCCATTTGTAGCTGAAGCACATCATGCACACATTAAGGTAATTTTGTAAATAAGCATGTTACTTTTTTGTATTTTACTTTTATTTAACCAGGAAAGTCCCACTGAGACACTGGTAAGGGAAACCTATGCAGACATGGGGAGAACATGCAAAGTCCAGTCTGGGAATTGAACCTGGGACCTTCTGGCTGTGAGGCAGGAGTGATAACCACTATGCCACCTGATTTAAAGAAGCGATACATGATTTTAACAAGTGAGACAATAGAAATAGAAATACAGCTCTTTAAAATGTTTCTCAATTTTTTGTAGTTACACATTTACCATCATAGTTTAAGGACAAATACAAAAAAAAGCCAATTTTTTATTCTGAAATTTTGATTACTGAAAAAAATTGTGAAAATTACATGTTGAAAAAAAAATTAAATAAAAAATTAAATAAATAAATAAAATAATATATAAAAATATAAAAAATATATATACTTTTTTCAGTGTTAAAAAGCCAGTGGTGAATTCAAAATGTGATGAGATAAGTTTGTACGTCACAGCAAATGTGTGACAAAAATGAGAGTTCCTCAGAAGGTTTTTAATACTGTTCCCTAGTGTTTGTAATGGGGCTGACAGTATCTTGTCACTTTTTATTTATTTATTTTTTGTTTTGTTCATTCATTATATAAAAGAAAAACAAAAAGAAGAAATATGTTTACATGACATGAAATTTGAATGAAAAGGAGCAGAGAGAAGAATAAATCTTATATTTTCTGCCCCTTTTTAACAACAAAAATATTTACTTTTCACATTTAATTTTCATTTTAGCATCTCAAAATAACTGTATTTAACTTTTAAACTTCATCACAAACTTTATCACAGACCACTGTTTTAATTTACATTCTGATACCTATTTAGTACACTTGATTATTTATTTATTTTTTTAAATATATTAGGTGACCTTGATTCTTTGGTTTCTTTATTGAGGTTGTTCCATAATTTTACACCATATTTCATTCCATCACTTTAGTTCTGAATCTAGTTTTTTAAATACTTCTGTTCCTTTCATCTGATAAATGCTTACTCTTTTTTCAAACTTTTTTTTAAAATATTTATTGGTAAAGTATTTATATTTGCTTTGTACATTGTTTGTAATATTTGAAAGTCAACTAAATCATGAAATTTAAGTAACTTGTATTTTATAAACAATGAGTTAGAAGGATCTCTGTAGTGGCTTTTACTGATAATCTTCAAAGCTCTTTTCTGTTAAATAAATAAAGGTTGAGTATATGTTTTACAAGTTGATCCCCAGATTTCTACACAGTAAGTTAAGTATGGAACAATCATTGAGTTGCACAGTGTCAATAATGCATAACTATTTAGAGAGAATTTTACTTTGTGCAATACAGCAATGGCTTTAGCTATTTTTCCTATTTAGTCGACCAATTTGTCAGAGAGGTGACAACTAAACAAAAGTGAGTCAACAAAAAATGTTATTGGTCGATTATTCACTGTGATCACCTCTAGTTTCCAACGCCCACAATAACAGTTCTTGCGTTTATTTTAATAAAAATCTAAAACTGGGCTGATTTGTTCTTGTATGTGAATATAGGACATCAAGTTCATGTTTATCTAACGCTTTCTGGAGTTTCTAGTTTAGCTTTAGGCCGAAGCAAACATTTGACTGAGCATTTTCTTTTCTTTTTCTGGACGTATTCAGCTTTAAAATCCTTACTTTTTCTTCTTTTACTATCTTAATTTAGCTCAACAGCGCCTCTTACTGGAGTGTGCCAGCATATTATCATTATTATTAATAACGTCTATCATATGAAGTCTTGATTTTTGACAGATGACTCCTGTTATAATACGTTTTTATTCAGTTTTCCTCAAATCCAAGGCAAGAAAAAAGTTGAAAAGCTTTTATAAATAAATCGAGAGGTCGCTATGTTGTTTTGCGGGTCGGTCCCACGAGGGAAGCGAGGGGCCAGGCAGGTGTGAGGCGGCGGTGATAACTGGCCCCCGCTCTCTCCTGCTCTTCCCCTGAGAGCCCTGAGCTGTGCAGAGTTTAATTGATACAAACCAATTATGTGTGAACGCTCACCTTGAGGAGGTCGAGGAGGAGAGAGGGCAGAGGACACGAGGAGAGAGGCAGCGGGACGTCGTTAGGAAATAAGGAGGTGTGGAGCGCTTTATGGACTGGGGACTGCTGGGAATGTAATGTAAAGAGTGCCACGAGTAGGAGTTTAAAACATCCTTTAACTAACTTCTAACAAAGCTTCTCACTCCTCGCAACTGGAGTCTTCTTCTCCCGCAAAAGCCTCCAGCGCAGTGATGTTTGATGGCCTCTGAGCTGCAGCTTTCTTCCTTAAACTGACAATTTTCTGCTTTTATTCACATTTTTAAACCAATCTCAGTCGATTCTAGAACTGCAGCACGTTTTACAGCCTTTAAAAACATTATGGGACTACAAGAGAAAGTATTTTAATAAAAGTACTCTACTGGTGCCATAAAGAAACAGGTGAAGAGACCAGCAGAGTGCAGAGTGTTGCGGTCTTTTGAATATAATTTAAAGAAACTTCGCTTCCTTAAACTTTTTGTATGATGCCATTTTACAACAAAATGAAAAACACGTCTGTAAGGAATCAGTGGAAAAAGAGCTGTCCACTGATTTGTTTTGTGGTTTTTTGTTTTATTTTGTTTGTTTTTGGGTTTTGCTTTTTTTTTTTTTTTTTTTTTTTTGGATAAATGAATGACCTCTACATCAGGTCTGCTTTCACTCATTTATCCCAAAAAACAGTGTACAGCTCTGTTTCCACTGATTCCTCACAGACGTTTTTCATTTTGTCTTAAAATTGCATTGTGTAAAAAGTTTAAGGAAGTAAAAAGTTTTTTGTTTTTTGTTTTTGTCCATGGGTGCTTCTCATTTTCCAGGATCCTTACTCTAGAGGCTGTTTTGGAGCATGCGCCGCAGTGTGTCACATGATCAAACGCTGTGTGTTAAAAACATAGATCTAAAATAAAAACAACTTGTTTAGGACTATAAAGTGGTCAAACAGCAGAATGGGAGCGTGTTTTTGTAACGTTTCCCCACGTCTCTACATTTTGGTGTGATTAAAAAAAAAGATCTTACAAGAATACTTTTAAAATATGTCATATTAAACAAAATCATCACCTATCAGCAGGTCTAATTTGCCCATCTAACCAAATGTACATCAAAATAATAATATAATTACAGCAAAATAAGTTAAAAATAATACTTTCCTCTATGCAGAGCCTAAAATGTGCTTTTTTATGTGTTTCTTTGACCTGTTATTTCCTGCAGTCTGGGGAATATTATTTTTATTGTAGGGACTTTAATGTCGTATTTGTTAAATAAAGTTTGCAAAAAATGGGAGTGGTTGCAGTGCATTGTGGGCAATCTGTAGCATCCTTTGTGAATGAGCCAAACAGAGGAGACGAGCTCCGGAGGACGTGGGGGATTTAATAAATTGGAACAGGGCTTGGCGGGACACTGATGACGTGGATCACTCTGAACTGGTTCAGCCACGAAGGATCCTGGCAAATGAGAAACACCCCATGTTTCTGTTCATGATACCACAACAGAGCTGCCCTCTGCTGGTCTCCTCACCTGTTCCTTTATGGCAGTTGTAAAGTAATAATTAGAAACGTTTCCTTTTAGTCACATGATGTTTTTTAAAGGTTTAAAATATAAGCTGCTGTTCTAGAGGGGCAAGATTGTTTTAAAAAATCTATATAAATGCATAATGCATCCCCTTTAAGGAAACAGCTGGAAAGTAAAAGGAGATTCGATGTTTGGACGTGCACAGAGAGCACATTTTTCAAATATCTTATGTTCTTTCAGGCACTAATACCTCATTATGCCACATTTCCAGTCATTTGCGAAACGTCAAACAGCGACAATTTGACAAAGATTGGGTTGAACAAGTGAGTTAAACAGGACAGACAGGCCTTAGATCCACACTTTCCTCTCTTTCTCTCCACATACAACAACCTCACTGCTGGGTTTCATCAGAAAACTCTGCCCGTTCTGTCGTCTCAATCATTTCCAGCCATCTTTCCCTTCAAACTCAGCCTGTTCCCTGACAGCCGACTCCTCTGTACTGTACAGAAAAACTCACATTGGTAAAAATCTGTCTCCACTTCAGCCCTGCCTCAGTGCGACCTTGTCCGTTTGATCTGTCCGGCATTGTTCGCTGTGTCTGCTCTTTTAGCTGCCAGCGTTCGGAAAATCTCTTGACCTCTGCCTCCGTCTGCCTCCAGAGTCCGTTTTTTTTTTGGAGAGGTTTTATGAAACACACTTTTCTCTATAAAATACCTGAGTAACACTTGTCTGTCTGACCTCCGCCAAAACTATGGGGCTGACTCACAAACTGGTGATTTTTTGGCAGCAGGTACTCAGCAGAAAGATGTCAAAAAGAGTGGTGAGGGCACAAATTTATAATTCGTCCAGTGATTTAAAAAAGTGAAGAGCACATTCATTTTGACGGTAAAATATCTGTATAGCTTTTCACTGTCTGTCTTTGTCTTTTGTTTTGTTTTTTGGGCATAGTCTCCTCCACTTCATCCAATCCAGAGCGTCTTCTGGCACAGCTTAGATGTCTTTAACTATTCCATGATTTGGTCCTTCTTCTTTGGTCGCCCTCGTCATTTCTCTGAGCTGAGGTGCCCCAGATTCCTTCTCAACGTGAATCACATGATCGCACCATCGGAGTTCTCTTATCTTCTCCGTAATTGGGGCCGCTCCCATGACTTTCCTCTCATCTTTGTTTGTGACATGGTTCAAGCGGAGCAGTAGTGTTGTAGCACTTGAGATTTTTTTACAGTCTTGGTCTTGTCTCGGTCTTGTTTCAGTTTCTAATGTGGCAGTCTCAGAGATTTTATTATCTTAACCTTATAGGAACATGCTATTCTTCATAACTAGAGAAATAACGTATTTTCCGGACTATAATTCGCTCCGGAGTATAAGTGGCACAAGCCAAAAAATGCATAATGAAGAAGAAAAAGACGTATATAAGTCGCACTGGACTATAAGTTGTATTTTTTGTGGGAAATTTATTTTACAAAATCCGACACCAAGAACAGACATTTCATGTTGAAAGGCGAGTTATAGTAATAATAGAATAGAGAACAACAGCTGAATAGGTGTGTGGTTTGCTAACGTAACACATTGATGGTTATTCAGCTACATGAAGCATAAACAACGAACTGAATAGGTGTCTCGTATGTTAACGTAATATATTAACAGTTATTCACATAACTATAGCATAAAGAACATAATATAACAAGTTCACCAAACTCACCATCTCACTCCTAATCGCTAAATCCTTTAAATTCTTCATCCTCGGTGTCGCTTCTGAACAACTCCGCCAACTCCGGAGGTAGACGAAGCGCCGCTTCCTCCTCTGCGTGGCTGTCGTCAGACTCAGCATCAGTTCCATTTCCAATTATTCCGCTCTTTCTCAGTTGTCTTTATAGCCTAAGTTGTTAGTGGTAATGTTTACATTTTAAATTGTCAGTGGTACAGGTGCAGCAGATGCTGGTACACAAGCCTAGAGCGCCCTCTAACCAACACCTGAAATATTTTAATATATAAGTCGCACCTGAGTATACGTCGCACCCCTAGCCAGACTATGGAAAAACTGCGACATATTGTCCGGAAAATACGGTAATTAGTTTTCTGCATCAATAGAAACAGAAAAATCATCGGTCTCTGTGGAGTCTGTTGCGTTAGATTATAAAAATAACCATTTGAACCACCTTTTTTTACTTTTCCCCTTTATTTAGTGTTAGTTCACATGCAGGGTGTGGCCTCAGCCCTTAAAAGTCTTGGTCTCATCTTGGTCTCGGTCCACTCTGGACTTGGACTGGTCCTGGTCTCGTTTAGTGAAGTCTTGACTACAGCATTACTGAGTAGCATCCACATGTCTATAGTGTGAAGGGCTTGGCATTGATGGTGCATTAGTCTTATAGATCATCCCTTTCAGGTCTGTAGGCACTCTCCAGTCACACTGCAGTCCAGTGACGTGGCGCAGTTTCAGCCAGGCTGCATTAACCCGCTCTGTCACATCTGAGAGGTGACCTTAAAGCCAGAACATTATGACCACCTGCCTAATACACTTCCCCATACACAACAAACTGCTGTGTATCCTGACTCCTTTCTATCAGAACCAGCGTTAACTCCTTCAGCAGTAGGAGCTCCAGCACCTTTCTTCCTTCCTGGGATCATTTCTGACAGATCCTGACCACTGCAGACCGGGAACACCTCACAGGAGCTGCAGAGTTGGAGACGCTCTGACCCAGTCGTCTGTAGCCGTCACAATTTGGCCTTTGTCAAACTTGAGGCTCAAATTCTTGCCCATTTTTCCAGCTCCAAACACATCAACTTATAACAAAATATTCACTTGCTGCCTGATATATCCCACTCACTCACAGGAGCCATGATGAAGAGATAATATGTTATTCCCATCACCTGTCAGTGGTCATAATGTTAAGCCTGAATCCTGTACAATAGATATTTTTCCATTTGAAATCATACATTTTACAGCTTTACATAGAAGTCCTGTAAGTTCATTTGCTCTGCGAGAGTAATGTATCTGTCCATCTGAAGCCGTCTGTTTGTTTTTGAAGTTGAGCCAATTAATAATTTCCATTGTCTGTCACATTTCCATAAACACCAGAGCTGACTCCAGTCTCTTCTTCTGTTCGTTCACACGAAGACGCTGTCCCAGGAGGACACAGTTTCATGAATCACAGCTGCTGTTTACACAAAGCTTTTATACTCGAACTAATTAAGTTCAAATCATATCACTGTAAAAATAACAACAGCGAAGAGAAGTCATTCTTCTGCAAATGTTAAACCAACTACAACTGTTTGTTTGACTAAGAGATTATTATATGCAGCTGATGCACTGTTTGCTGTAAAGGTTTCCATTTTTATCAGACTTAAGTGGCCCTACCGTACTTTTATCTTGTGTTTGATTTGAAAATAGTTTAAAAATCAATTTTTTAACCAAAAAGCAGCCAAAGGGATTGTTAGCTTCTTTGGTGGAGATGTTAAATAATTAGTTTGAAGAGTTGAATATCTATGTGTTTTACTGAAAAGCAGAAAATCATTAATTTTTGTTAAAACTGCTGCAGTATAGCTCAGTCAGCAGAGCTGTGGTACACAGGGCAACTACAGCCTGCCTCGGCAACATGGGTTAGAGTCCAGACTCCGACAATTTGCCGAAATGTCTGCACTCGCCCCGATTTCCTTTCTTTCCTCAGCTGTTCGATTAAAAAAGGCTGAAAAATATATTTCAAAAATGTCTTGGTTTAAAACCTTCACAGCAAAAATTGGAGTGTTAAAATCTCAGGGTTAAATATTTCTGAGTTGTTTTTAACACCAAAAGTGTTACTTTAACTCTTTCAGAGTTAAATGAGGAGCAGTGTTGAGGTTATCTGTCAGTGTTAATAACGTAGGAGTTAATTTCACTCCCTTAGTGTTAATTTGGTACGTCCCACTATTTCCTTTTGCTCACCGGAGAGAAAACTGGTCTGAACCAGAATCGTGCAGTGTACTTTGGCTCTCATGCTGCTGTATTTGGTAAGTGTAATTCAAGTTTAACAATGTGCACACGGTTTTTGAAAGTGTTTAAGTCTTGCTTAATGTAATAGGCATACATTTATCTCAAATCCCTTTTGAGGCAGGAACTGACGAGCACATGTTGGTTAGCTAGCGGTCTCGTCGATGTCTAGCTCTAACTCTTAGCTAACATTAACGTTAACTGAACCAAATAAAGCGCAATTTATTTAGTAATTCTTGTTCCATGCATGTTTTGTGGATTTTGGTAGATGTTAAGCAATGCAAGACCAGGCATGTTCCATTACATTTAAGTATTTTTTGCTTGCTCATTTCAAATTTGCCGCGCAGAGTGGGTGTCCGCCTTTCAGTGCCGCTTCATTTGCCTCGGTTACACATGGCCGAGACTTTGCTGTTGTTTTGTTTTTAGGTGATGGTAAAATGGTGCTGGTCCAGGTGAAGTACGGCTCTGAACAAAAGTATGTGAAGCTGGATGAGGTTGAAGGCCAATATGATTTTCTGCAGTTTTGCGATAAAGGTAAATTAGGTTTTCAGATGTTACACTGCGCATTATATAACGTTAAATGTTAAATTTAAAAGTTTGCTATCCGCGTTGTTTGATGCGTTTCGAGTCTTTGTGTTAGCATCTTAACTTAATTAGGGTGGGTAGGTGCACAAATAATGAGTTCAAAATGTAAGTTTAATCCTGTAAAAACTTCAATTAAAACTTAGTTTGGAGAAGACGTGCACTTGCAGATGCTTAGCCGCACAAACCAGTCATGCTGTACTTTCTCTATTTAAGGAAAGATGGTGAAGTGTGTCTTTATCTTAATTACCTAGGCTACTTTAATGTTAATTTATTATTATGTTCAAAACATTACTCAAGAGCATAACAACTAAAACTATACATGCATTATGGGTCTTATCACATTTAATTTTATATTGACAGTTATATGAAGAAGCATTTCATAAATTTAGTCCACTTTTAGACTATTGCCATTCTGTGAAACAATTTTAATTGTGAGTTTTTTTTCTAGTAATTGAGAGGTTCTGCTTGCCACCTGAAGCTAACCTTACATTTAAAGATGCAACAGGGACAGAAGTTGATAGAGAAATATTCACTGACCTCCTTCGCCAGGGCAACATTGTACTGACAGCTTTCTCAGATGATGGTGAGATTGTATGACATGTAAATAACACAAACTGTGTAGATTGTATTTTTACTCTTTCTTTTCAAGAATTTTCAGACTGTTCTGTTTTATCTGCATCTGAGACATCTGATACAAGCTTGAGCTCAAGTGGATCCACAATCATCCTTGAAGAAACCCCTGGCAAACGCCCAAGAGTGGAGGACACATCAGAAGCAGCATGTGCTAAACAGGTTATAATATTTAGGTTCTACAATTTCCTAAGTTGTTTTCTTTTTTGTTTCAATGTTTAAAAAAAATATTGCTTTTAATCAGGTAATTGAGGCAGTTCTGAAAGAGAAGTCTGGTGGTGAAGAAGTACTACAGGAATACCAAGCAACAGAAACCCTAACTGATGCCACAAGAAGACAAATGGTGAACATACTGGTTTCTCACATGATTGAACACCATGGGTATGTTTCTAAGATATGTATTAATCTCAAAAATGTTATACATATTAATCACATAGACTTAAATGTTATTTCCTTAGCCACCTTCCCTCTAAAGACACCCGGGAACAATATGCCCAGGGGATTGTGATGATGTTTCCTTCCCTCAAAGATCCTTATGCCAAGAAAGGCTATGTAATAATCATTATTTATACAACAGTTCAATGCAATACCTGCGCACGCATTAATGTTTCAATAATAAATAATATTTTTACTTTCAGGAGCACTTCTATGATGCTGCGAGTGGGACAGGGTACATCTCGTGGCGTCTGAAAACAATCCAACGGCGGAGGAGGCAAAAGGCTGTACAGCCCATGTGACATCTCTCCAGGAGGCCCAACACTCCAGAGGCCTGTTCAGGTCGATCATCAGCTGGATGGGGATGCATGCCAAGAGGCCCTATCTTTGCTCAACCACACTACGGACAACACCTTGATTTTCCAGAAGATGAGAGAGACTTTTCAGCACCGCCAGAAGCTTGTCAATGACCCTGCTAAAAGTGGTGATATCCTCTCCATCTTTCCAAGATTCCTGGATACAAAAGGATTGGTATGTTTAATTTTGATGTTTTGAATAGCTACCAGCCTAAATACATTTATTCTTAGTTTAATGCTGTCTCCCTTAGGTGAATCAAGACTTCACTCTTTTATTTGATGAGGAAACATCCACCAGGCTGCTTCAGAAATGGGACGTATTCTTCAAGCCAAGGTATCATAAGAGAGGCTAAGCAGCTTACTTCAACACCAGAGCTGCGTCGCTTGATACAGTCAGCACAAAGTCAGTCTAGAAGTGACCTTGATCAGGAAACAAGTATGTTGTTTTTTGTTTTTTTTTTTGTTATTTTGCTTTACATTATAACTTGTAGTCACAGTGGTTTCAAATTCCATTTTAACTGATTTATCTTATGTTTAGCTTATGATCACGAAATGGCATCCCTGTTGCTCCTGATCCATCTCCTTCCACCACCACCAGGAGGTGCAAAGGCCACCAAAATCAGTGCCTCTGATGCAATTGAAAGGCTTGTGGTCTTTCACAAGGTAATGTTTTAAAATTTGGAGTTACTCTATACATTTTACAGTGTTGGTGTCTAACGCCTCATTTTATTTTTAAATACTCTAGTCCTGCTGCAGTTTGGATGAGCATCTCTGCACTAACAAGAGTCAACACCCCTACATCCTCGCTGTTGGGCGGCAGAAAGTCAAGATTGACAGCTTCTACATCACGATGGATGCACATCTCATCCCATGTCAGGCAAATCGCTCCCTTGGAGCCTTTGATGAACTTTTTAAAGCACATTTTGTCTTTAATTTATCCTATGACAGTGCTTTAGTAAATTTCTATACATTTGTGCAGACAACAGTTTTTAACATTGATGTGGGGAAAATGAAGCAGTCACCCAGAGTCAAAGAGTTGCGAGCTAAACTGCTTAACCAGACAGTAAATGTTGGTGTCTGTGAATAAGAGAGGCGCTATGCTCGCTTGTTTTGTGTGTAAAAAAGCATATGCAAACAGTCACCGCCTGATTTCACATTTAAGAGTTGAACATGGGTACTATCCTGGACAGAAGTTTAAATTGTTTTGTTCTCAGAAAGGCTGCAGGCATCAGTTTTTAACTTATGCAGGTTTTAGGAAGCACCTTAACAGTGTTCATTGTGCAGATCAGCAAGGTGGTTCAAATGTTGCATGTTCTTCGAATGAGTCAGTTGAAATGTCTGTTCAGAGACATGATTTAGAGAACCAGTTTAATCCTTCTATTCAATGTAGCGCGTCTAGGTTTTCCTCTGAGAGGAATGATACAGAATGTACTACAGATTCAACCAAAGAAATGTGTGCATCCATTGTAGCCAAATTACAGGGGAGTGGAATTTCCAACAGTTTAGTGTCATCGATTGTAGGAGATTTGGAAGAATTAACCAGCGAGTTGCGCTCACAAGCAAAGCATACAGTTTTAGGAGTTTTACCTACAGATGATCCCAACAGGTCACTGATAAGTGAAGCTTTTGAAAATTATGAAAGCACATTTGCAAGCCTTAATACAGAGTGGAAAAGAAATAAATATTTCAGTGAGAAATGGGGAATTGTTGAGCCTGTAGAAGTCATACTTGGAGTTCGTTATGACAACAGACGCAATCCAAAATCTGGGACTTACGAGCAAGTACCTGTGAGGGATACATTTATATATGTGCCAATTTTGGATACTTTAAAGTTCCTTTGCAGAAATGCTGACATTTGTGATTTATTGAGAAGAGACTGTAGATCAGAGCCTGACTTGTTAACTGACCTAAATGATGGGAGTTATTTTAAAAACCACCCCCTTTTCAGCACAACTAAGCATGCTTTTCAAATTCAGCTCTATTATGATGAGTTTGAACCAGCTAATCCACTTGGATCTAAACGTGGGATTCACAAAATTGGTTGCCTTTATTTTGTTTTGAGAAACTTGCCACCCAAATTTAACTCTGTCTTGATGAACATCCATTTGGTATCACTTTTTCATGCACAGGATCAGCACAAGTATGGCTTTGATGCTATTCTGAAGCCACTGATAGATGATGTTAAAAAACTGGAAAGTGAAGGAATAAGTCTCCCATTTTCTGATGAGCAAGTGTATGGCACAATAGTACAGATCACTGGTGATAATCTGGGGATGTACACAATTCTTGGTTTTAATAAATCATTCAGCAGTCGTCACTTCTGTCGCATTTGTTTGATTGAGAAGAATGATGCTCAAACAGTGTACAGTGAGGATGATCCTAAAGTGGTCTTTCGTGGACGAGAGTTATTTGAAATGCATTGCCAGTCTCTTGAAGAAAACCCTCAATTAAAATCAGTGTTTGGGTTGAAAAGAAACTCTACTCTTAATTCACTGACTTACTTCCATGTTTGTAATAACTACTCATTTGATATCATGCATGATCTTCTTGAGGGCGTTACTCAATATGAGATCAAATTGCTATTTGGCTGTATAATTGAACATTTCATTTCAGAACAAGAACTGCTTAGTAGAATTTATGGCTTTGATTATGGATTTTTAGAAAGAAAAAATCGTCCCACAAAGATTATTTTGGATAGTGCTGGCAATGGCATTGGTTTAAATTCTATTCAGACTTTATGCTTAGTGAAAAACATACCACTTTTACTTGGTGATCTCATTCCAACTGAAAACAAGTACTGGCAATTGTTGTTGCTGTTGCTACAAATAATGAACATAGTTTTTTCACCTTCAGTCACTCTGGACATGACATTCTATTTGAAGCATTTGATTGTTGACCATCACAAACTATTTAAGGTGTTGTATCCACTTAAAAACTTACTACCGAAGCATCATTTTATGATCCATTATCCATCCTCCATTAGGAAAATTGGTCCTTTGTTGTATATGTGGTCTATGAGGTTTGAAGCAAAGTACAAGCTGCTAAAAGATTATTTTAAAAACTTCAAAAACCTAACTAAATCCCTTGCTAAAAAACATCAAATGGCCATTGCTTATCACTGGGAAACATTTTCACTAAAAACAAAAGAATATGGACCAATTAAATCCTTTGACCTTAAGAATATGGTTGGAGTGGTCAACAATCATCTGCTTGAAACATCCAAAGATGTTTTCTCAACCAGTTGGGTGAGAGTTGATGGTGTTGAATATAAAACTGGACTTGTCATTTGGATTGCAATGGAAGAAAGCATGCCACTGTTTTGTGAAATTGGTGAAATACTTCTGGTGGAGGAGCACATCTTGTTTTTGACTTCTAAACTGTTTACAGAGAGTTTTGATGACCACTACCATGCTTTCAGAGTTTCACGGTGTGAGGAAAGATGTCTGTTATTGCTTTCTGAGCTTAAATTTCCTAAACCTTTTGACATTCAAAACTCGTGTAGTGTTTCAGATGAAAGTCTGTATATTGTTCCATCATTCACAATGTTTTAATGACTAAAGATAATAATAAATGTTTTAAATGTGTGACTGACTGGGATTTATTTTTAACAAAACATTTTATATAGGTTTATCAATTTACACTTTACAGTGTATAGTTGTAACTCTCAAAAATGTAAATTTAACTATAGGAAAGTGTAAAATAAAAACTCCTTAAGGTGTTATTTAGCTAAACTAAGCTGACTATAAAAAGTGTTAAATGTTTAATCTTAGAGTGTTACTTCAACTCTGACTTCAGTGTTAATATGGTACTCTGGTTCAGTGTTACTAAAGTAACACTTTCTAAAATGTTAAATTGACTCAAAAAAGTGTGGAGCTATATAAAACCTGAAAAAGTGTTAAAATTGACTCTGTGAGAGTCAATTTAACACTCCAATTTTTGCTGTGTTCGCACAACATTTCAGGTGGCTAAACAAGATTAAATCTCACAAAACACACAAACACAAGTCTGAGTCTGAATCAGTGGTGGTTTAAAACTGGTGTCAGTACAGTGGTGTGTAAGTTTAAGGTTTGAAAACAACAACAACCTCTTAGCGATATTTACCTAAAGACCTAAAGACGTTAGCGTAGATCTGGTGTTTCCAAACTTTTTACTTTTTTCATTTAGGGCCACATACTGAAAAATATATTCTGAGGAGGGCCACTCAGAAGAAGTTCCTTTAGGAGCACATTGATTCCTTGGCACAGGTTTTACTCCAGATGCCCTTTTCTTTGGGACCAGCACATAGCATGGCTTTGTTTTTGTCTTTTGTGATTTGTTTTTTGGCTCCACCAACTACTAATTTACATCTCTCTTCCTCAAACCGAGAGGAAGAAACATTTAGTGACAAAATCACTAAAGTCAGGTATATTTTACCTGATATACCCCTGAGAAATAAAACAAGACAAAAATACTTTGCAAATTGAGGTCATCTTCTGTTTACAATCTTTATCTTTTATTTCCAGCTATGCAAGGTCTCATAAAACTAAAAAGGGTATATCAGCCACCTGAACATGTGCCTAAAAAACCAAGGGGAGCAGGAAAACACAGAGGCTGAGACACATCACACACGATTTTGAAGTGGTTTGAAAACCTGAACAGTAACAAGCCACAGACATTTCGCTGATGTCTGTAAAACTCTCCAACGCAATTAAAAAACCTGCTCAGTCCTTATATTACCCCCAACTTTATTTAAATCCTGCTCGTACAATCCCCATGAGGACACCTGAACAACAACACCCGTCCTAAAAAAGGTCACTGGAGTTGAAAGGCCATCGGTTCGAGTCCTGATTCGCTCACACATGATTTAAGAGGATACGTGTGTGCACTGCGCTGAACCGGAGCAGAGAACAGAGTCAGAGCGGTCGTTTATTAAAATAACAAACAGCCTTTGGTCCACAGAAGAGGAGACCCTGTATTGGGGTTAATGATATGGCTGGGATAGGTAAAGTATTCATCAGCAGGTATAGGCAGAGAGAAATGAAAGATGTTTTGGAAAAAGGAAAACCATAAAACAAACATTAAAGATTATGGCTATAAGCTATATTATGGAAAATCAACTTTTTCTGGCTTTCTCCCATGTTATAATGTTGTTCCCTCGTCAAAAACAGACCTGGAGTTGTGTTTTGTTTCATTCACGCCTGTTTGAGTAATGCTGTATTTTCTGGCACTGAGTTTCTGAGGCCTCAGAACGCTCTGTCCCACAAACCCCAGGAAGCACTGACCAATCAACAACAAGCTCTCTACATCCAGTCTGCTCTCTTTCATTTATCCAAAAAACAGTGTACAGCTCTGTTTCCACTGATTCTTCACAGACATTTTTCATTTTGTAGTAAAATGGCATCACACAAAAAGTTTAAAGAAATAAAAGGCTTTTTTTCACTGCACTTTTGCAACTGTTCTTTATGTCAATATTAAAGTAATTATAGGAAACACTTTATTTTAGTCGCGTAATGTTTTTAAAGGCCCCCTATTATGCTAAAAAAAATCGAGCTTTTAACCAAGTGATAATGTTGTATCATCTTCAAAAACAGACCTGGAGTAGTATTGTTTCATTCACATGTTTAAGTAATCCTGTATGCTGAGGCGCTGCCCTTCTCCAGACCTGAAAACGCTCGGTCTCACAGCTCTACGTAGACACGTGAAACCAGGAAGTCCTCCTGCGCGTTTACATCGTCACCGGACTCGTTCTGATCATTTCAGTGCTTAAATTGCCGTCACCACAAAGCTCATTTATCTGTTAGCCTCATGTTGCTAATACCTGTGCTAATTAGCCATTTTATACTCTGTCCAGTCCCCACTGTTGCCAGCAGGGGGCATCAGACACCTCATCCAAGCGTTCTCTGCAAAGTCAAAGTAACAGCTCCCCAAAAGAACGTTTTCAAGACATTATTTTAAGGTATAAAATGTGAAATACTAATGCGAAAGTGTCCAATAATTTTTCAAAAAGCAGAATTATAACACCTTTAGGAATCATTATTTTGGGCAGATTGAAGTGAACACTATTTATTCCTAAAAAGAATTTCACCAGTAACAGGAAATATTTTGAAAATCCTTTGTTACGTTCATTTTTTACTTCTGTACACCTGTGCCTGTAGAAAGTGCTTTTGCTGCTAAAGGTGTAGGGGTTACCTGTCTGAGTGCGGGGTCTTTGTGAGTAATGGACAGTGAAGTGGGTCAAAGGTCAGAGGTCAGGATCCTGTGAAGTGGGTCAAAAGTCTGAGCGTGTGCAGAGTGACCCCTGTAGACCTTCCCCTCCCCGGGTTTGTGGGTCTTTCCTGTTACAGTGCGGTACCTGCTGCCCCGCGGAGCTACCACAGATGATGGATGCGGGGCAGAGCTGAGGAGGAGCTGGGGTCTGGACGGTTTCTGAGCGACTGGGTTTACAGCAGAGGACTGAGCTCTGACCAGGACTGATGGGCTTGGATATAGCGAAGATCTGCTAATGCTAAGGTTAAAGGTCAAATCCATTTAGCTTAGGCCAGCCATTCCCAAAGTCAAGACTGTTGCGGCCACCTTAAATTTCTGAAAACCCCAGGCGGTCATGTTTTTCTCCATAAATTTCTATAAAAACTTTACAAAAAACACTGACTGTTGGATAAAATAGTTTTAAAGTCATGTTTTTAAACAAGTATATAACTAATAAAGCAAGTAATCCATTTCAAACTCTATTTATTTTTATGTACCTAGCTTAGACAGCCTCTGGGGGCCCCCTGCAGTACCTCCACGGACCCCACTTTGGGAACCACTGGCTTAGGCCATTTCATAATCTATCAATAAAGTTTTCTTAGTTTATGTCATAATGATTTTAAGTTTCATGTATTGATTTATGATTCTCATGTTATTTTAAATATTATTTTATGCTAGCTCTTGTATTTTAATAAACCTTATTTTATTTATGGCATTATGTGTTAGGCATCTGGTGTTGGGTTATTTTTCAAGTTCAAGTTACAATGTGTTGTGTTGGTTGAGTGAATTGGCCTTGTTATGTACTTATTGCACGGTCAAATTGTCCTTTAAATTCATTATCGAGTCTAAATAAGTTAGCAGATGTTCTCGTGGGAAGACGCCAATGCACAGAAAACAAGGAGATGGAATAATGTCACTATGATGTCACTCCTGGTATAAAATGCAATGGAAAACCCTGATCTACCACTATATTTTTGACTTTTTAATCTTTAATAAATCAAGGGCGGTCAATCCGAGACTAAACTCATTTTTGACAAAAGAACGTCCAGGTCTGCTAATGTCAAATTAAAGATCCCTGCCAACAAGGTCTAAAAGAAACAAGGTTGAAAAGATGTTGTGTGATTTCTGGATGACTTTAGCTGGGATCACACTACATGACTTTTCCTAGACGATTGATGTCATCCCCATTCACTAAAGTGCACTGTAGTGGTCATACACGTCTTTAAACTCTACACAACACATTCATTTACTGACAACAAACAAATGGAATGGATGCAGTGTGGCTTTCATGGAAAACAAAACTCCACTTCACCCAAACTACTTTCAAGCCATAAAAGGTGTACTGTTTTAATAGCTATGATTTTATTTATTCATACTTTGATTATAATTGATTTTAAGGTTCAAGTCTGTAACGGAGCGATTTGTAAGGAATGAAAAAACAAGAGTTCAGCGACCTTTTTCTGCTTCCTGCGTGTCTTCTACAACAACATGATGTGATAAGAAAGCTATCGTGTATCAGCAAAATGAAAACTTTAAATAAAACTAATTCGAGAGCTGTGAGACAGAGCGTTTCGGCTCTTGAGAGGGTTAGTGCCTCAGCATACAGGATTATTCAAACATGTAAATGAAACAAAATACTACTCCAGGTCTGCTGTTGAGGTGGAAGAACATGGTTAAAAGCTCAAAAAAAAGTCAATGAAACAGAATAGGGGACCTTTTAAAAGAAGACTTAAAGTTGAAGACTTTTCACTTCTCTCCCAAGAGGCTTTCTTTTTCCTGAATTAAACTGGTAAGAGAGTTTTTATGCTCCTCTTTTGCTCTGAACTGAGGACCATTATTATATCTGAAGATTATGCTGATGGTCCTCAGGAGGGTTAACCACTGACCACTAACCCTCTCACTCCAGCTGAGGACCAATCACTTCCAACGACCCTTTCAGCTTTTCTAAACCAATAGAGTTTAGTTTCAAGTCAAAAATTCATAATCCAGACAACTTATCTTTAAACCTGATCCATAACAATGCAGTAATAACTTGTGTGTGCGCCCCCTGCTGGTTTAAACTGCGAACTCCTGCCGCGAACTCCACCTGGGTCTAATTCAGAGCGGTTTCTGGCGGGTTTTCCTGATGAGAGGTGACCTTGTTGTCGCGCATGATGGAGATAAATACATTAAAAGTGCCATATTATGCCCGTACCATGTGACCGCCTCCTCTGTGATCATGTGACACCTCGGAGTTTCCCGCCGAGCCTGACGGATGGTGCCACTCCGACGCCACCAGGATTTTTCACACAATTTACACGCTTATGAGAGCTGGAACCACGACACGCTGGGCTCAAGGTCGGCTGCAGATGAAGCGTTTATTAACAGTGTCAAAAACAAGGGAAGGTTTATTTATGATTATGACAAAATACTCAAAGGGCTAGGACTGAAGTTTTGCTTTTAGTGGAAAAAAAAATATCGGGCTGCCACAGTGGGCCTATACCTGACCCACGAAGTTTTATTGGAAGGAGAAACCGCAGCACCTGAAGGAAACTGTGGCACTAAAGGTATATAAAAAGTAGTAGTAATAGTAGAAGTAGTTGTAGTAGCAGTAGTAGGAGTAGTAGTAGTAAAAGTAGCAGCAGTAGTAGTAGTAGTAGTAGAAGTGGAAGCAGAAGTAGTTGTAGTAGCAGAAGTAGAAGTAGTAGTAGTAAAAGTAGCAGCAGCAGTAGTAGTAGCAGTAGTAGCAGTAGTACAAGTAGAATCAGAAGTAGTTGTAGTAGCAGAAGTAGAAGCAGTAGTAGCATTAGTAGTAGTAGAAGCAGAAGTAGTAGTAGTAGTAGTAAAAGTAGCAGCAGTAGTAGGAGGAGGAGTAGAAGTAGTAGTAGTAACAGTAGTAGTAGTAATAGTAGTGGTAAAAGTAACAGTAGTAGTAATAGTAGTAGTAGTAGTAAAAGTAGCAGTAGTAGTAATTGCAGGGATCATCTAGTTCAGGAGTAAATGCTCTATCCATTGAGCCACTTACCGTTCCTGTGAAGCCCACAATAGTAAAGAATCCTTTACTGATCTCTTGTGGCAGTATCTGTTTTCAGAGTATTTTTGGTTTTGGAAAAATAGGAGATATTTCAGGAAAATTAAATAGATACTGAGGAAAATTAAGAGATATTTCAAGAAAATTAGAAGATACTGAGGAAAATTGGGAGAAATTTCAGGAAAATTAAATAGATATTGGGGAAAAGTAAGAGATATTTCAAGAAAATTAGAAGATACTGAGGAAAATTGGGAGAAATTTCAGGAAAATTAAATAGATATTGGGGAAAAGTAAGAGATATTTCAAGAAAATTAGAAGATACTGAGGAAAATTGGGAGAAATTTCAGGAAAATTAAATAGATATTGGGGAAAAGTAAGAGATATTTCAAGAAAATTAGAAGATACTGAGGAAAATTAGGAGAAATTTCAGGAAAATTAAATAGATATTGGGAAAAATTAAGAGATATTTCAAGAAAATTAGAAGATACTGAGGAAAATGAGATATTTCAGGAAAATTAGTAGACGTTGAGGAAAAGTAAGCAGTACTCTCGTCATCCTCAGGTGTACAAGTAACGTTATATGGATTTTTTGCTTTGGTTTAGTTTCTTTTATATTATTTTATTCTATATGTCCCACACTGCCACCTACTGTTAGGGAGTGTAACTTGATGATTTATTTTTGAAAATTAAACTTTCTTTTTTAGCCCTGGCAAAGGCCCACAACCCACCAGTTGAGAACCACTGTTCTAAGGGACACCTCTTGAACCAACGACATTCCTCCTTCTCTTAAAGTCACCAATAAAAATACTTCCCGTTCGAGGTCTCCGTCTAAATATAACCTGCATTTAGTCCCTTTGGAAATAACAGTAATCTGTGCCCTGGGTTGTCCTTGGTCTGTTTTCGTGAATGTAGGTCTGGCTTTGTCTTTTTCTGTGACGGCCTCCATGTAAATATCCCTTTTGGCGATGCTCAGAGTTGAGATGTTCCCACTGGGGCCAATCTCTCACCGGCTGATTTATAGAGCGTGTAGGGAGCAAGGTACGGAGGGTGTAGGAACAAAGGAAGCGACAAGGAAGCAAGGGGACAAGACAAGTGTTTAACAGAATACAGGTTTGTAATGAATGTAGACAAAAATTAGATCTATTTGTTCAGAATGTAATCTCAAGCCTCCAGTGACTTGTAGCCCCTAGCTGCTAAAATATAAGCTAAATATTGAGCCGCTTGCTAATGTTCTACCCACTCACAGACAGCACATATGTGATCACACTGTTGCCATTTGCTAAAATCATCTTGTTTTTTGTCAGATTTGTTGTTTTGATGGCCAGTGTTCCAGATTCAGATTCAGAGGACTTTATTCATCCCACCAGGACCACTTCATTTGAGCAGCAAGATAAGACAAATACACAAATACAAACAACAAACACACAACTAACACAGTGGAGCTCAGTTAATGAATACTAGATGTACTACAAGCCTTAAGGGATGCAAGTGAATGGTTGTTTGTTGATATCTGTTTTAACTTCATCCAAAAGGCTTTGTCAGTCCTGAATGAAACGGGTCAGAGTTCTGGGATCCAAGGAGGGAGGAGTTTTGACCTGGAGCCTGAAACTCCTCTTTCCAGGAGCATTAAAACTCAGCTAGTTTAAAAGCCCACTGCTTCATGCTGGTCACAAGCAAATAAGACAACCATCAAACCACTGGAGTCTATAAACAAGCACTTAGGATCCTGGATAGGAAAACACGACAATATCATCACTGCCAAATACTTAATAAACAAAAAATGCTAAACTTTGACCATACAATTATATTTGCTAACTTAGGTTTGCTTTTTAAGATTATTAATAATAGGGCACCCCCACCACTCAAAAAATTTGTCAAGTTAACTTCTGAACAGATGAGCAGCTCAATCAACAACAAACGGGCAATGTACCATACCCAAAAGAAAAACAGCATTAGGACAATCAGCATTTTCATTTAAAACAATAATTGAATGGAATAAACTTCCAACAGAATTGAAAATATGCAAAGATTTGAATTTTTTTTGCATTGAGACAAAAAAACATTTTTTAAGAACACAGACATGCCAGCATTAACTTGATGATTTGTCATGTTTGTCTGAACCAGAAATAGAATATTTATGTACCGTATTTTCCGCACTATAAGGCGCACCTTCAATTAATGGCCTATTTTAAAACTGTTTTCATACATAGGGCGCACGGCATTATAAGGCGCATCCACTAGATGGCGCTGCGCTAAAGGGAATGTCAATAAAACAGTCAGATAAGTCAGTCAGTCAAACTTTATTAATAGAATACAAACCAGCGTTCTTACAACTCCCTCGTTGAAAACAATGTATTTTCAACTCCATTTGTCACAGTTCAAAGCTACATGAACAGCGTTCGAGCGCTCAGTTTTCTGTCCTCTCAATGTCGCAACTCTTCTACTGAGATGGAGCAAAGGCCACGCCTCCTTGTTCTTTTGCGGCAGGATCCATAAACACGCCTATGGCACACATGAACAGCTGGGACTGGAATTCCCCTTTATCGTTTTTACCGCTGTCACTTTGGCGACGCCCCCTGAATACGGTAGCCATAATTAACCAACACTGATCCATATATAAGGCGCATCGGATTATAAGGCACACTGTCGGTTTTTGAGAAAATTAAAGGCTTTTAGGTGCGCCTTATAGTGCGGAAAATACGGTAATACAATACTGTACATGGGACTGAAGAAAACTGAGGGAAGGAGGCTCGGGAAGGGGTAAATTGTTTTATTAGTATGATAGTCTTATTGTTTTCTTCTTCACTTTTTAACTGTATTTTTACTATGAAATGTATTTTGCACGATTCTGTAAACATGCACTTTATTGTTCTTGTAATGTTGTGTTTAATGTTTGTGTGTCTCAGGAACTGCAGATGGAAATCAGCTCAGAGAGCTATCGTCTGGTACAAAGCATATTTTCTTCTGTGATTAATGCTCCTGTACATGGTCCCTGTTCAATAAACTAAATTTAAAAAAAAAAGCTGCACTACCTAATTTTGTGTAAAAGTGATGTGTCTAAAAAACTGTTGAGTTTGAATGATACACTCCCCTCTGTTTGCTCTGTCACAGTCTCACACAAACCTGGAGCTGTCACAATAACACAGCACAGATCTGGAGTTTGCTTTTAATTCTTTAAAATAAAAAATAAAAATACTGTGAATAAGCTATGACTTTTGAACTAAAACAATAGCTCCTTCACATTTTTCCTGATAGATTCTAGTTGTGGATAGATAAAGGATGTATCGACCAATCAGAGCGCTCCTGTCCTATGAAAGCGTGTGATTGGTTAAACTGTTCCTTCCCTCGCTCTAAAACAAAAACCCTTATAACACAGCCCACAGCTGACCTCAAAGTCTCATTTTTTCTCAGATGACTTCTGTTATGCTGCACTAATAACTAAATAATTATCTTTACTGAAATACAAGGAAAAATAAATCAGGTAGTGCAGCTTTAATACTGGATTAACAAAAGCCTCTTGGATAAGAAGTGAAAGGTCTTCAACTTAAAAACCCAAGTCCAGACAACTTCTTTCTAAAGATCCTTTATTCTGCTAAATCAACTTTTTTCAGCTTTTAACCATGTTATAATGTCTCCAACTTAAAAAAACATATCTGGAGTAGTATATGGTTTCATTCACACATGTTTGAGTAATCCTCATAAACACTCGGTCTCATGGCGCTACGTAGACACATGAAACCAGGAAGTGCTCCTGCGCGTCTCTAAAGCCCATACACCGTCACCGGACTCACGCTGATCATTTCAGCCTTAAACCTCCGTCACTACGAAGCAGTCAACTCTATTTATCTATCTCAGTGGTTCCCAAAGTGGGGTCCGGGGCCCCCTGGGGGTCTGTGGAGGTGCTACAGTCTATATTTCAATTTTAATTTGATTTTATTATCATTTTTTTATTATTATTATTTCAGACACATGGTTTGATTCATAAAAACAAATAAAACATACAAAAATATAAAAAGTCAATGAAAATATTAAGTACCTAAAAACATTAAGTACATAAAAAACATTTGAAATTAATTACAGTTGTATATTTGTTTTAAAATATTACTTTAAAACAACCTTTAGTCAATAATCAGTGTTTTTGTAATGTTTTTATAAAAAAAACGTATAGAGAAAAACATGGCAGAGTCTTTTGAATAGAGGGAAGTTTTATCGTTGGGGGTTCGCGAGAGATTTTCATAAATTTAAGGGGGCCACAACAGTCTTGACTTTGGGAATGGCTGATCTATCTGTTAGCCTCATGTTGCTAATAGCTGTGCTTAATTGCCATTTTATGCTCTGTCCAGTCCCCACTGTTGCCAGCAGGGGGCGACAGACGCCTAATCCAAGCGTTCTCTGCAAAGTCAAAGTGACAGCTCCCCATCAGAAGACGTTTTCCACATATACATTATTTTAAATAATAAAACATGAAATACTAATGCAAAGGTTACAGACAAGTTTTACATAACTCCTCTGTGTCCAGTGAGCGTTTTGATAAATAAAGCCCCATTGTCGTGTCGGACCTGGCTGTCATGTCTTTATTATGAAGCGGTCAATGCCACCTCTCAATTTACCCAAAGTTATATCACTATTTTCCCCTTTCTCTCTCTCTCTCTCCATTATCTACAGCCGCTCATGGGAGAAGATCCCACACAAATCTGGTGCAATAATACACCACGCACAGCGACAGGGAAAAATACTTTTTAATAACAGAGAACGAGCGGTGGATCCAGGCGGCAGAGAGCGCACCTGCCTCCTCCGCTGTCTCCGAGTGCGGATACAGTGGCGTGTGCAGCAGATAAGGGTAAATAAAGCCCTTTATTGCCTAGATTTCCTCAAAGATAGACTCAGCTGTGTAATATAGCCACCGATATATCAGCGGATCGGAGCAGAAATGTGTCTTCTGAAAGGGTTTCTCCCTCTCAGCGATGAAGCGTATGCACGATATTGGCCCGAGAGCAATAAAAATGGATTTGAGCACAAGATATTTCAGTTTTATGGAGGCTTTTTAATTTATAAAGCATATTTGAAGGGGATTTATGTAACGCGGAGTGTGCCTTGAAAATATCAAAATATGAAGAAATCTTTTAAGAGCTCCAAGGTCAGCGCTGTGGTATGGAGCGGTTAATCTTGTGGTTGATCTTGATACTTCAACTTAAATACACATAGAAAAGTAACTTTACATAGAGCGCTTTCCTCTGGTATACGGGTCATGAGCTGGCCTTCTCCATTTGTCCATCTCTTTTGTGAGTCATGTGGGCCTACGTTTACTTATCTATTAACTATCGTGGATGTTGCAGCTTCCAAAAACAAACCTTTTAGCCGCGGAGAAGGTGAGAGCGGGTCCTACAGTTCGCAGATTTGTTACACGCTTAGAAAGGCCGAGGCTGAGATCCAGGATGGGTTGAGGTGCGTTTATTAAAACAACTTTCAGCGATCACAGCAGTCTGACAGATGGACTGTAAAAAATATCTGTAGATTTCATGGTAAAAATCTGTAAAATCTCAACAGTAAAAGACCGTAGTTGATATATCGGTAAAATACTGTTTTGGTTACGGTAATTAACTGTAATATTAAAAATAAGGCAAAATTGTATTTTTTTGTTTTATTTTTTGTAATGTATACAGTATAGCACTGTTAAAAAAATCGAGTCCTGTGTTTATTACAGTTTAACACCTTTTCAAACGATAATAACTTTTAATTTTACAGTAAATGTTGATTAAAACGTAAGTCACAAGCTAAAATATACATTAACCTATTTTTTTGAAAGATAATAACTTTATTTTGCAGTAAATAATAATAAAAACTCAAGTCAAAAACTGTAAAAACAACATTTGTGATAAAATTATACTGTAAAATGAAATACAGGCCTCTTGTAGTTTTTACAGTAGAATTCTGGCAACCACAGCTGCCAATTTTTTACCGTAAAATTTACAGATTTTTTTTTACAGTGTGGAATGAACAGAGATATGAAAAATGAAACCAAAATAATAATAATGGATGTGGTGGCCCCTCAATGCAGACAGAGGAAAAACATACAGTACCTATAAACGTGTCTCCTACAGTGCAACTTAACTATACTGAGTAAAGAAAGACACAAAAAAGTTGTGGAAAGCACTCGAGAGACACATGGCATACGGGTCATGAGGTACTTTTACTTTGACTTCATTACATTTGTCTTTGTACTTTTTACTCCACTACATTTCTGAGTTGGTTTGAAGAACAAGGTATTTTTGAGTTTTGGTTGAAATGCATGTGTTTTTGTCCCGTCCTCATTGTAGACTCACAGTACTTAAATATAACAGATGCAGTAAAGTAGTACTGCTTTAGAAACATCAGAATAACAAAGACAGAAGAGCTCAGCGACAGATTCAGTCTCTTCTACTGCAGCAGTTTGTTCATTTTTTTAGTAATCGGCAAAAAAAATTCATCAAAATCCCTCACATTTAACACATTCATGAGCTGTCGAGTCTGTGCAAAATACTTTAAATTTTTTACTCACAAGTACATTTAAAAGTGAGTCTTTTTATACTTTTACTTAAGTAGAAATTTCAAGGTGATTGTTTTACTTATAAGTAAATATTTGCTCATTTATCTGTACTTTTCTTCCACCACTGCCAGTATCATAACAGCAGTCGCCTCACAGAGCTTTACAAACAATTAACCTGTTAAGCTCTGAGGCCTTTTTCCTGAAAATTCTATATCTACATTTATTAAGGTTTTACTTAGCATTTACTAGGTGTACATAGCTAACCTTGGTAGCAAATTAATTGGTGGACTTTGGGGATTACTGTGGAAGAGAAATAATATTAATAAAATAAATTATATGGTTTGACCATAAATTGAGGTTGTTATGGATTATTCTAATTTCCGCCTGAAAAAAAAAAACACCTATTTGCCTCCAAAAAAGCATTTTTCCTTCCTGTAGTGAAGCAAACAACATAAATTGAAAATTTCACATATCTTGGTCTACTGCAGCAAAATTTGTGCCAAATAAACAAAGTAATGGAAAGATATACATGTTTTATTTTTTAAAAATCCAGGCGGAATCCAACTGTTGAATAGAAATTGAAGTAGATAGTTTTGTTGCCACGAATTGTCCGAACACGAGGATGTCACACATGTGTGTGTCAGCCGTTGTATCTCCCCGCTATGGTCCCAACAAGCGGACGCAAGGGGGCGGAGCCCCGTCGGTCTCTATTCGGGTTTAAGGGGTTAATCTTACAAAAATAACTGTCCCAGGACATCGCACCATCCTTAGACACTCCTTCTCAGTAAGAAGTAAGAAGAAACCTTATGCAGGCTATAAATGTGTCTAGGACTGTTAAATAAAGTCCATTAGGTCATCTATAGGATCATAGTTCAGGTCTGTAAGGATGCAGCAGGTCGGATTCATCCAGACGGGGGAGCAGAGGTGAGGGGGTGAGGGATCAGGTCGGGACAGGAGCACAGAGGTCTGCAAAGTCTGCATAGGTTTCCTCTGGGTGCTCCATCCGACCACCTACGCAATTTCTTTGTACATTTGTATAGAAAGACAAATAAAGCAGTCTAGTGGTGTATGGTGAGAGTACAACAGGATCGAGTCAGGCCAGATGTCTTTCCTGAATCCTTCTCTAGTTTTGGACCGGCACACACTCACTCATGACCCACTTGTGGCCATATATTTCCTTAAGTCCTCTCTATAATCCGTTCACATTTGACAGCGACCCACTTCCTGTCATTACCTGGCTGTGTGACACTTCATTTGGCTCTGGCTCGTACAGTTCCTGTGACAAGTATCGACCGCGCGCCGCAGACTTCAGACCAATCAATGCTCGAATACTCACCGCCTTCAGAAACCCCCCCTCGCTCTGACTCCTCTGGTGGTTTAAATAATTTGAAGCGGGCACACTCGATCGCACTCAGAAATGACTTTTTATTTGGATCCGTCTCCTTAGCAGTTAGAGGGATAATACGACAGTGATCTATGCCTCAGAGTTACCACGCGTTTTTAATGCCAGCGCTTTATTGATGTGTAAAAAGAAGGTCAGTGAAAAGTCGATCTCAATTTTTAGTTGGTGTCAAGTCTCTCTTTAGCCTTTTTAATCCTGTCAGAGAGGCAGAACTTTGCAACTTTGGGCTTTTTGAGATGTAAGGACATATATATTTGATCTAATAAGATTAAATTACAGTATAATTCATTCAAACAGTAAATGTAACTTGTTATATCAGTATTATAAGTAGCTAGACTAATAGTTATTTTGGTGCTCATGGTTTGAGTTTCATTGATATGTGTGCAACAATCAGAGGAACAAAGCGTGGGACAAACATAGTGGATTGTTGCCGGTTTTGCCATAAAACGTCAGAATATGCCGCATTATGAGCAGCTCTGTATTTATTTCTGAACCGGGACAGCAGCAAACAAAGACTTACAGAGAAATGGGTTTGCCTGAATGTGGTCGGACGTCAGAGGGACTTTACTGTTGTTAAAATGGAAACAAAACAAAGAAGAAAATCCCAAAGAGGACTGAACAACAACACAGACTTCAGCAAAACCAACAGGTGACGAACAAAAAAACTCAACACCATTAATCAAGTCAAATAAGTTATTGATTTAGTATTATCCCAGTGCCATCTTGGTTATTTTTTACAGGTTATTATCCTACAAATTTGTAAGACGTGCTGTAGGTAAACGGCTGTGATTGGCCAGTTCCAAATACACTGTAGAGAAATGGTTCCCAAAGTGGGGTCCGGGGCCCCCTGGGGGTCCGCGAAGGTACTACAGGGGGGCCCCCAATTAAATTCAATTTGAATTTATTATATTTTTTTATTATTATTATTTCAGACACATGGTTTTGGTTCATAAAAACAAATAAAACATACAAAAATCAATGAAAGTCAATGAAAATATTAATATTAAGTACCATAAAAAACAATTGAAATGAATTACAGTTGTATACTTGTTTAAAATATTACTTTAAAACAACTTTTAGTCAATAATCAGTGTTTTTGTAATGTTTTCTATAAAAAAAATAAAAAATAAAAAAAACATGGAGAAAAATATGGCTTTTGTATAGAAGGAAGTTTTATCGTTGGGGGTCTGCGAGGGATTTTCGGAAATTTAAGGGGGCCATGACAGTCTTGACTTTGGGAATGGCTGCTGTAGAGAAATGGTACTTTAGCTTTAGAAAAGAAATTAGGAGGAACTGGCTGACCATGAGAATTAGGAGCAGGTTGAAGCAGCACTATATCTGTAAATTAATGTTTTGGCTGATTCCATCTTAAGAAAAACATGCATCAGATGTAATGTTCACACAGTTACTCAGCACCACAGCAGTTTTATGACAACATAATTTTACTTCTGTTTGAGTACATTTTTGGGCACCTCTGATAATATTTTCTAGTCTTATTCATGCAAAGACACTTAATGTAAATGTGCTTTTCTCTCCTGTAGTGATCAGTGCTTCCATAAAGGTATCACTTAGAGCTACACTGCAGCCAGACCAGTGACAGTCAGTATAATCAAACTGCTCAACATCATGCTGGTCTGAATTATCACTTTTGTAAAGAGACAACATATATTTGAATCAACACCATACAGCTCTGAAATATAGGCTTTCAGTGTAGCCTTTGTAGGAGGGAGTCCACCAATCAGGAGCATTGTAATCAGTGTCACTCTGAGGAACTCTGCAGTTTTTGTCCTGAGTTCAACTCCTACAACCAGTCTCTTTTTCTTTTTTAAAGACATTAAAAAGGGTGAAACTATTTATTATTCTTCAGCCAAACTGGGCTTTGCTGTATCTGTGTGTACAGTTAGAATAAGCAGTTCTTAAGCAGTTTAATGAATAATCAGAAACCAAAGAATATTAGCCTGTACTTAAACATACACTCAACCATTCCCTTGTAATAGTAAAACATATAAGTGTGGTTGTTAGTGTTGTTGTCAAAACTAATCAAGACCAAGACCAGTCTGAGTCCAGAGTGAACCGAGACCAGGACAAAGCTGAGACTTTTCAAGATTTTGAGAGAGAGACCGAAACCTGGTCGAGGTCAAACCCTGTGAACTGAACTTTCTATCTTGCTTAAATTATGCAAAATCGACTTTTCTGACCATTTCTACCATGTTATAATGTTGTTTCCTCAGCAAAAACACACCTGGAGTTGTGTTTTGTTTCATTCATGCATGTTTGAGTAATCCTCGTTTCACCAATGTCTGCCTTTTCCACCTGACCACGCCCCTCCCACCTGACCACACCCCTCTCCCCTCATGCCCCAGTGCTGTTCAGGAAGCAGCAACCAAACAAATCATGTGAACTCCACAGGCTTCGAAGCACTGAAGGGGCGTGACAGCAGCGGGACAGCGGGGAGGGAGGGCTCTTAAAGTGACAGGGAGCTAATCTGAGCATTTCTCATGATGTTTCTTCAAATACAACAAAATGTAAGCTGCTGTTCTAGAGGTGTGTAGAAAGTGTCCTGTAAGGAGCGGGACAAATGACAGAATGTGTGCAGAGTGACGTCTCCGTGTGCAGCAGTGTTATTGTCACATAACTAGGGCTTTAACAGGGCCACTGCTGGAAGACACACACTCTGTCATCGTAGTTCGCTTTACTCTGGACAAGTTCGTGTTCTCAGCTGTATGTTGTACTTGCAGATTCTCGGAGAACAGTCCAGTAGTGTTCATAGCTAGTGATGCTAACAGCTAACACACACCAATCAGAGAAACAAAGCATTGCATAAAGCCTGTCCCATTGTTGAAGATAACTTCTGAGTACATTCTGTCTCGGCTGCAGTATTACTCGGTCTTGGTGTTGAATGCAATTTTATGTAGCGGTCTCAGGGATTTTATTTATCAAAAAATACAAAAAAAAAAAAATGTTATCCTTCATATTTTTGGAGTAGTTTTAGAAAAAAAAGGGAAAAAAATCTCTATCCATTCATTTTTAAATAATCATTATTGTAGCTATTTGAACCACTTTTCTGAAAGTTTTTCCTTTTTAGTGTTAGTTTCCTCTTTTCTAGCATAACATTGGTAGTAGTATCAGAAAATAGTAGTAGCAGTGTTGGAAGTAATACTAGTCGCAGTAGTAGTAAGTAGTAGTAGAACTAGTAGTAGTAATAGCAGTAGTGAAAGTAGTAGCAAGGTCTTTCTATTTAAGTACTTTTCTGGTGTTTTTTGTGTTTCCATTTTAAAAATTAACCAAACCTTTTACCCATTCCCAGCACTTTTCCAGAACGATCTTCCAGGTTTTCCAGGACTTATGTGAATCTCGAAGCTGCGTAGAAAACAACAAAGTACGAAATATGGATCGAGTGTTAATTTGCAGACTTACAGCAGAGGGGACTGCGGGGACTCAAACACACCTCCGTCGATTCACATCACACCAGAGCATCCTCCCTGAAGCCACAGTCAGATGGAAAATACAGAAAATACAATTACTGCATCAGACTCCTGTCCTTCTGGGTTTTACAGAGAAGTTATATGACAATAAAGTGACAAGTCTGCAACTGTCTGTACTCTGTTAAACTAAGACAATACTGAATAGCTGTAGACCTGAGGAAACTCCGTCAGTTTGAAAAAGGTGAGATCATTTGCATGGTGCAGTGGTCAGAGGATGCAGAGAGCGCTAATGTCAAAGAGAAACTTAGCAGGTTAAAAAAAATGGCTGCGATAGTCCTGGCTGCATATAGTTGTCTAAAGGCAAACACTCCATACAGAACACTGGAGTGAACAGTCGAAACATGTTCAGGTATGATACACAAACACTGGTCTGTCTACAAAATGATTCAAGGAGGTATTTTGTTAGGTATTTTTTATAGTTTTTATGGCTTTATCCAACAAGACAGTGGAGTAGTGACAGGAAGTCATGAAGGAAAGCAGGGAGAGACTTTCAGAGTCCTAGAGAGAAATTCTATGTAGGGATGCACCGATACCAATACCAGTATTGGGTATCGGTACCGATACCGTGTCCAAGTACTCGTACTCGTATTCATAAAAGTGGGCCGATCCCAACAACCGATACCACTTTACAGCGCTGTCACGTGACATTCCCCTCTCAGCTGAGCAGTGATAACCGAGTGGAAGGATTTCAAAGTGAACTGTATGGAGATAAAAGCAAAGCTGACTCTACATTCTGCTCAACCAGACTTATCCCAAATCATATGTGAGTCCTGAAACTTAGGCAGTTGTCCTTTTGTTGTCCTAGTTGTCCCGAACATGATATAAGCGCGGAGTATGAAGCAGTTGTTGTCTGATAAAACATAAGAAGTACCGTTGCTAATTGTGTTAGCTGCTGTGTTAGCTGCTGTATGTTTTGGCGAATCTCCGCTGGTTATGCGCAGATGCTCATTCTGTCTTTAAAGAATGAATAGAGGAGAATCTAAGCTTTAAAATGAGGTATAACATGTCCATGTTGAGCAAATTTTAGCCATGGTTAGCTGTGTTCAAACCACTCTGTTGTGAAAATAACTTAGCATCGCAGAGCGGGGATAGACGGCAAAAAGACGACCCGGTATGGGATGAATGAGATACAGCAGTGTATCTGTATAAACTATAAAGTAACCCCTATATAAGTACTCGTATCGATACTCGGTATCGGCGAGTACTCAAATGGAAGTACTCGTACTCGTATGGGTTTGAAAAAAAGTGGTATCGGTGCATCCCTAATTTTATGTTCTTGTAATGTCTTGGAGCAGCTGTGAAACATAAGATTTTGGCTGTGTCTGTGTCATCCCTAACTCCCTATAGTCCTACAGTAGACTATTGGACTCTCACTCAGTACTATTTTCATTGCTGTTGATCATGTGACGCCAGTGTATGAGTAAAAAAGGTTTGCCAAACTCCACTGATAATAGATTTTGGCCTGACTGGACTTATGATGATATTTAGGTATTTAAACTTAAATAAAAATTATTTCAGTTTTACTGTATTTAACATGTGTCATCTCATTAATGAATAAAACAGACTGCAGCTACCATTTATTCATCTGTACAAGCTGAGTTAAGCTAACGTTAACGATTACTCAGTTTACCGGTCAATCCATGTTCCTACTCTCACCTGGTCATGAGGTTTAAGTCATGACCAAAAGATCTCAGATACAAGCGGCTGAAATGAGTTTCCTCCGCAGAGTGGCTGGGCGCTCCCTTAGAGATAAGGTGAGGAGCTCGGTCACTCGGGAGGAGCTCGGAGTAGAGCCGCTGCTCCTCCACATCGAGAGGAGCCAGCTGAGGCTCAGCCATCTGTTCCCGATGCCTCCTGGACGTCTCCCTGGTGAGGTGTTTGGGCATGTCCCACCAGGAGGAGGCCCCGGGGAAGACCTAGGACACGCTGCAGGGATAATGTCTTTAAGCGGTCCTGGGAACCCCTCAGGATTCCCCAGAGGAGCTGAAGAAAGTGTCCAGGGAGACGAAAGTCTGAGCGAACCTGCTTACTCCCAATTTCCACTGCATGCGACTCCGCTCTGCTGCACTGCGCCACGCACTCCGCAGTAAATACGCAGCCGTTAATGAATGAGAGCGTTTCCACAGCCTCCACAGCTCTGCGGCGCAGGGCGGGGCACGGCCGGACCGCAGCTAGTCTACTTTCTTTGAGGGCGGACTCTGTTCACATCAACCTCCGCAGCTCAGATCACATCAAACAGGAAACTGGACGTGCACAACATCCGAATTTAAACGTTTTGGATTAGAATATTTACATTTAATCAAGATTTATCATATTGTCTTTGATACAGTCCGTCTTAGAAAGCCGTTTACATACTACAGAAACTATGTCGGACACGATTAAACAGTTATTACTCTCGTATAGCCCTCGTATAGCTTAATGAAAGTGAAGTGAACTCCAAAGCAATCTCATATTAAACTATTGTTTTCTGTCCTTCAGCTTCTAAATAAATAGTTTTTGGGGTTTTTTTGGACTTTATTAATGGCTTTTATGGCACAAGCTCTTACTTCTCGTGCATGCTCTTCCCGAGCTGCTCAGGGCTCCGCAGCCCGGCGCAGCGGAGACAGATCCAGCAGGCGAGGGTCTGCGCCGTCGTTCGGTGGCGGCCCGCAGTGCAGCCGATACACATGCAGTGGAAACCCGGGGTTAGACTGCTGCCCCCGCACCTGAATAAGTGGAAGAACATGGATGGACGATGTGACAGAAAGTCAGAACTGGTTTCATTCAAATGTGTTGTGTACAATTTAAAGACTTGTGGAAGTCCTGCTCTTCTCCTCTTCTGGTCTATACTGACCATCTAGTGACCAATGATGTCCACTACTTTTACTAATGCACTGTGGGAAATTGTAAGTGCAGTACTTTTCATTCAGAAGACATCAGACACTATAATGTGTAAGGCAAGAGATGGCAAGACAAGAAAAAAAAGAAAAGGTAAAAGTACATAGATAATATCAAATGTGCCAGGTACTTCTGACATTTTACACCGGTACAAAATCTTTCCAAAAATGCTTTACAAATCTATATCTGTCAACACAGAAGTGATTCTGCAGGTAAACAAACGCAGGATATTAAAACAATACAGATTAAATGTAATGAAGCTGAGCTGAGTCGTTTCCAAAGGCCACATCCAGCCGAGCCGCTAACGACCATCAGCTCTAATTAGTGAAGCAAAAAATATACACTTCAGCAACTTTTAACGCACTGTGTCCTCTTTACTGCCTTCAATGTTAAGTATTTTTTACACACATCAAGGTGAGGAAACAGTGACCTGGCCCAGACTGCAGCAGGAGGCCACTCAGAGACACTTTCACAGGTTTTTGAGGCGGAGGTCTGAGGGTCAGCGGCTCTGCGGGCGTCTGAACTGGGAAAAATACAGAGACATCTTTGAGAGAAAGGCCAGCACTTTGCTCACAAATCAAAACTCAGGACAGTAGTTGTTGAAAACCGCTGAAAACCAACAGTCAGCATCAAGTCATTTCATCTCCTGTTGGGAGTTAAGGTGCAGTGCCTCCAGGGTTTCACAAAAAAACAAAAAAACAAGGAGACTTTCAGTTCAGAATTCTTTCTTTGGTTTAGAGATGAAACGTCTTTTTAGGTGGTTAAAAAGGAACAATGTGACTTTTTTATCATATATCTTTGAAGTCAGTGTGATGGCTAAATGAGTTATTGCAGGGTGATTTTATGATAGTGACTTACTCCAAAGTGTAGGGGCAGCTCCAGAGAGAAAAATGTGACCAAGAGACATTTACATGCAGGTCTAGAAAACCGATTTATTGCCTTACTGCGCCTCTAACAGGAGTTTTAAACTGCTGTAAACCCAGGACTCAGACTGGGGGAGTAGTTATTTGAATTTCGGGATAATGCGGTTCTTTGCCGGACTTCTGCTACGTTTGCAAACCTTACTCTGATTAAGCTGGAGAGGCGTCCCTTTGCTGCTTGTGTTTCATTTTAGTCCATTGTATTTAAAGCTGCACTACTTGATTTTGTGACTGTAAAAGTGATGTGTCTAAAAAAAAAATGTTGAGTTTGAATGATACACTCCCTTTTTCCTAATTCCTCTGTCACAGTCACACAAACCTGGAGCTGTCACAATAAAACAGCACAGATCTGGAGTTTGCTTTTGATTCTTTAAAATAAAAAATAAAAATACTGTACATTTTGAAATAAAACAATAGCTCCTTCACATTATTCCTGATAGATTCTAGTTGTGGATAGATAAAGGATGTATCGACCAATCAGAGAGCTCCTGTCCTATGAAAGCGTGTGATTGGTTAAACTGTTCCTTCCCTCGCTCTAAAACAAAAACCTTTATAACACAGCCCACAGGTGACCTCAAAGTCTCATTTTTTCTCAGGTGACTTCTGTTATGCTGCACTAATAACTAAATAATTATCTTTACCAAAACACAAGGAAAAAGAAAATCAGGTAGCGCAGCTTTAAAAGTGGAAGTTTGACTGCCGTAGCTTTGAAACATTTACCATGAGAGTAACACTTTTTTAATATCGTTGAGTTTCATTTAGTAAAGATTTGCCACGTTTATTAGTATTTAGTGCTACAAATCTGTCTCTCTGCCCTGCATGTAGACTGAGACAAGAGTGGTCTGACCAATTCTCTGGAGTCAGACTAAAAACAGAGAATGAGCAGAGTCAACGTAGTGAGAGAAGAAATGAGTGGCATATTAGTTACGCTTTAAAGTGAGAAGTCGTGTTGCTGCAAAACCTACATAAAGGAACAAAGCACAGTGCACACTGGACACACACTTTTGGCTTGAGGTTATTGAGGAAATTAATAGGCTTTGTAATGCTTAGTAATGCTATAGTAATTAGGGATGTAACAATTCTTTGTAATATCAGCTAAAAATCGATGCATAAGAGAGAAATTTTGAATCGGTGCGGGGAAAAAATAATCATGATGTCCCTTTAAACTAGTGTGCATGCCACCAAAGTATAATGGTGCATAATCTGGCTCACATATTTGGTGCTAGACATCATTCCCTGACCATTTTACAGAAGAGAAACATGAATTTATATAAAGTTTTAGTTTACAGGACTCGTAAAATCATTAGCCCGACGTGCTGTGAACGTGAAAAGACTGCAAAAGAGCTTCATTACTCGGAGCGGCTCAGAAGAGCGCTCCCTCACCTCTTGCACAGACGGAGGAGCGCACACACAGCGCACAGGGAAAAACAACAACAAGCCCAGGACGAACGGCAAGAAAGACACATCTGAAGGTTTTATTTAGGCTGCACCTGTTTGCTCTGTTTACCATCGTTCAGAAAGTAGCTTGTTGTTAGCAGTGAGCTAAAGCAAAGCTAAGTGGCTAACAACAGCTAAAATTTATCTGAAGTTTCAGTGGCCCCTGCCCCGAAGCGTTTCCATGGAGATCAGAGTCTTTACTGAGGATGTGTCTTTCCTCGCTGATAATTTTATAAGACTTGACTTTTATTAGGCCCATTATAAATTACTGAGGCGTGGATTCATGATAAGCTCCTTCTCTGTGCACTGCTTGCTACTGTAGTGTCTCTGTTTTTGAAGGAGAGTAGAAAGGTGTTAAGAAAAGTGGCTAACACATTATTGTATATATTTTAGTTATTTTTACATGTCACTGTATTAATATCTACCTTTTAGATTTAATTTCAGTTAATAAGAAATGTACAGCAATGTAAGTTTGATAAGGAGACACAAATAGGCTATGAAAAAAAAATCCTTTTGGTCATAATTATACTGCAACTAAATCTGCAAATAAAAATCGTAAAAAAAACGTAATCGTCAACATAACATAACAGCATCATTACATCCCTACACTGTAAAAAATATCTGTAGATTTCATGGTAAAAATCTGTAAAATCTAAACAGTAAAAGTCCTGTAGTTGATATATCGGTAAAATACTGTTTTGGTTACGGTAATTAACTGTAATATTAAAAATAAGGCAAAATTGTATTTTTTTAGTTTTATTTTTTGTAATGTATACAGTATAGCACTGTTAAAAAAATCGAGTCCTGTGTTTATTACAGTTTAACACCTTTTCAAAAGATAATAACTTTAAATTTTACAGTAAATGTTGATTAAAACGTAAGTCACAAACTAAAATATACATTAACCTATTTTTTTTGAAAGATAATAACTTTATTTTGCAGTAAATGATAATAAAAACTCAAGTCAAAAACTGTAAAAACAACATTTGTGATAAAATTATACTGTAAAATGAAATACAGGCCTCTTGTAGTTTTTAAGGTAGAATTCTGGCAACCACAGCTGCCAATTTTTTACCGTAAAATTTACAGATTTTTTTTTTACAGTGTAATAGTAATGCTTAGTATCAATCAAGGACCAGACTAGACCTGGTCCAAACTTCAAATGTAGGCTCCAACCTCAGCAGGACTAAAATCATCTCAGAACTTAAACTGCAAACGTCTCCTGAGTACCACCAGAAGGGACCCATACCACAGTTTGAGAACCAAAAGTAGCGCTGTCCACACTGACACTTGCTTTTCTGCATCAGTAACATCACAACATGAGCCAAAATATTCCTGACAGCTCAACTCACCTTAAGCGCCTTATTCCTCCTCATTTAACTCCTCTTTACACAGACGGCCGGTAAAAAGACCAGATCGATTTGTGCTTTATGCCCCACTAAAAACTGCTCGAGTTTAAAATCCCAACATCTATTTTCTTTATGCAACTCACCAATAACAACCTGTGCCATAAAACTGAGTAAAAGTACTTTTCAAAGTCGAACAGTTTGTCAGCATCCATCTTTGGCTTCATTTACAAACAACGTACTGTCTCAAGCAAGCGAGTTACTAAAATTGCTGCTAGTTTTTTGTTGTGTTAATAAGATGAAGTGGGCAGATCATCACCGGGCCATTGAATTAGGAAGAATTACAGAGAAATATCTACTCGGTGTCATCTGAATGGTAGAGAGGAGAACTAATTGGCTATTATATTCCAAAGACAAATGCTGGCAGTGTGTAAGTGGCATTTCCGGACACAGTGCCCACTAATCACATCACTCACCGCTGGATTTGATAAAAGAGAAGAAGGAAATTAAGATAAAGTGTTTCTTAGTACAACAGAATAGGTCCTGTTATTGTGAGTTCGGTAAAAACAGGAGGTCTGCTGCTGTAATTACAGTTAGACCCACAAGTATTTGGACAGTAAGTTTTTTATTTTACCTTTATACCAAAACTATTCATTACACAGTTTTTAAGTCTTTAAGTGCAGACTCTCAGCTGTAATTTGAGAGTATTCATGTCCAAAACGGTCGAAGGGTTTAGGAGTTACAGCTCTTTAATGTGTAGCTGCCTCTTTTTCAGGGGTTCAAAAGCTATTTCTTGAGCTGCATGAGCATTTCTCTCATTAATCCATCATAAACTGAGCAGGTAAAAGGTCTGGACTTGATTCCAGGTGTTAGATTTGTATTTGAAAGCTTGAAAGCTGTTTCTGTGAAATCACAACATACAGTGTAATGGAGACGCCCTCCATTACTATGTTTAGTGCCGCTGAATGTGTTTAATGGTAGTTTTAATCTTTATTGTAATTGTAGCTTTTAATGTTAATAAAACACACAGTCACATTTTAAAATATTAGTTTATTGATTTGTAGAGAGTAGCTTTAACAGACTTTCATGTGTTGTTCCTGAGCCAAATGGAGGCTAAGGCTTGTTGTCTCCCTTTTGAATGGGTGGAAGAAACCATTTACTAATTAGAGGGGAGTTTGGGTATTGGCGCGTAATTTCCGGGGGGGTTAGGGAGGTTATGACCCCCCCAAAAATCAGGTCGAGCCAATATAACCCCCCTAACAGCATTGCGATGAATACAAATATAAATTATCTTGCATGAATAACTCGTCGATTTTCTGTATTCATTTCATTTGCCAGCAAAATAGTAATTAGTTTATTTAACCCCCCTCCCCGTGCAGAATACTTGGTACGGCCCACTGTCTCTCTAAATTTCCAGCTGAGGAGGCTGTCACGGAATATGTGCAGTGTGCAGAACTAATGTCAATTTACCACTGAATGCTAATTTAAGTAAGTGGGGAGATGGCATTATTTACTACTCAGCCTTGCTGTTGTGCTAACACTGACACTGACATTAGCCTAGCACATAGCTGAAGCTAAGTAAATCACAGTAAAAGGATCATAATGCATTTCTAATACAGAAACTCCAAATTAGCATACTCCTTTTACAAAAGTACATGATTCAATGTGTAAAAAAATAAATAAAATAGGCAGAGAGTTTAACCCCCCCCCCTTCAATATTACACCCAAAGTTACGCCCTTGTAATAACGTATCTATGGTTTGGTTTATTTAATAGGGACAGATACAATAAACATAGATTATCTTCTTAAAGTAATCCAGTGTCAGTATCACAGTTTATAGCCAAGGATAATTCACAACACCTGTTCCTAGAAAGGCTTTTGACAGATATTACACAAGCTCAGACTAAACCAATGAAAGCGTCCCTGATCTGAATGGGACCGCCCCCTTTGTTCTGAGCGTGTGATTGGTCAAAAAAAAAAACAGTCCCTGCTCTAGTTCCCCCTCTGTCAAACACGCTGAAGCCCAGATGAAGTTTCAGAGTCTCATTCTTTCAGAGACGACTTCTATTATGCTGCTGTTGACTGAATAATTAGTTTTCCTCACATACTAGAGTTAGGTAGTGCATCTTTAACAACACACAATCTTTAAAAAAAAAACCTCTTTGACAACACCACAGCCTCTAAACTCAACTGTACTTTTCCTCACTGAGTACAGACCTTTTGTCTCCTTGCTCCGGCTTCTTAATGAATTGGTTTTACTGCATTTTGGAGCAAATTATCCTTCTCCTTTTCCCTCCTAATTTTCCAATTTGCTCTGTCATTTATCTCTAATAGAGGAGCGCACTGGGCTGCATTAGGCCCACAAATAGGTTTCTCCAGTTTATCGAAGGGCGCGGCTGGTAAACCAAACATCGATTGAGCTCCGCGTGCACAAGACCAGCCATTTTTGCAAAGAGAGTTTAATTATTTCTGCAAAAAAGCAATCCCGGCAGCCAATGCTTCTCCACTCATTTTATGGTCACTTTGCGTCTCTTCTCTCTTTGATGGAGGTAATGAATGGGCTGAGAATGGGCCGTATTTTTTGTACCCCGGCTCTGTGCCCTTCGATGTATTTGCATCTTATAATCGAATAAGAAAAAAAGCTTGTTGTGAATCAGGAGTGGAGGGATGCGCTGCGTTGAGGTTAGTCCATTTAAAACCTGCTTATAGAGCCTGTTTACAATGCGTCTGTCCTTGAATTAAAACCAAGAAGTCGTGGAAGATGTCGGACTTTTTTAACAAGTTTAATTCCACTTTGTTCTATCCCTTTTATTCATTAGCGAGAAAAACAGCAGACAGGTAAACAGACAAACTTTCTGGAGCCTCAAAACAGAAGAAAACTGAATATAAGTCATTAAGTCGATGATGTTTAAAGGAATATTATGCAAAATTGACTTTTCCGAGCTTTCAGCGTCGTTTCCACATCAAAAACATACCTGGAGTTCAGTTTTCATTTATGCTTGTTTCATAATTCTGTATTCCCTGGCGGAGAGTTTCTGAGGCCTCACAACGCTCAGCTGCACAAACCTCCGCCTCTCCCACGAAGCCCCGCCCACTCCAGGAAGCACTGACCAATCAACACGCCCTCTACATCCAGTCTGCTCTCATTCATTCATCCAAAAAAACTGATTCCTCACAGACATTTTTCATTTTGTCGTACAAAAGGTTTAAGGGTTTCTTTGATTATGTTAAAAAGATCGCAACACTCTGCTGCCCTCTGCTGGTCTCTTCTCTTGTTTCTTTATGACACCAGTAGAGTACTTAATAAAAACGTTCTCTTTTAGTCACATAATGTTTTAGAATGTTCTAGAGGCGACTAAGATTGGTTTAAAAATGTGAATAAAAGCAGAATATATCCCCTTTAAATGTGTTGAAAACAGACATGGCCCTGCTGTTTTCCAAAACTCACAAAACATTTGGGTCTATTTTAAGTCCTGTGGCTGTAAACTACTTGCACTGGTGCATTGTGGGAAGCTTTGAGTGCACTACTTTACAGTCACTCAAACACCACTTTAAAAAAGGAGTAATTGCTTTACACTGCACAGTAGTGTTGTCCGAGACCAGAGTGAACTGAGACGAAGACAAGGCCGAACCTTTTAAGGATCAAAACAAACCGAGACCAGGTCAAGACCAAACCCTTTGAACTAACACTGAAATTTAAAAAAAATGTTTTTTAAAAAGTGACTGAAATGCATTATAGATTATTTTAACGATCTAATGCAACAGACTCCACAAACAAACAGAGAAAAAAAACATTCTCCTGGTTCTTCTGATGATGAAACAAATACCTAAAAAAATGTGAATTTTATGAAAAAAAAAAAAAAATTAAAAGAAAATCTCTGAGCCCAACAATTCCGAGATTGAGACTAAGACCATAAAAAAATAGTTTCAAGACCAAGACCAGTCTTGGGCGCTACAACACTACTGCACAGTGATTAGGCTGTGGTTATACTGTTTCAGCCACAAGGATGTCACAAGCCAGTGCACTCTTTGTGCCAGTCCCAAACCTGAATAAATGGGTTGGATAAATGAGAGGAACAAAGACATTTTATACTTACTTTTTTGTAAATGTTAATTCTCCTGCATTTTTTAGAAACTAAAACAAATTCAAAATAAAAAGAATAAATAATCTGCCTGCCTTTAAAATGAGAATATAAAATAAAAATATAATATAAACTTCTATTACATTTACTTATTTAACTGTATATTAATGTCAAAAATAAACAAAATAATAATCTTAAACAAAACATAAAATCTGTTTAATAACTCCCAATTGAATTATTTTAACCAAAAAAGTAATCTATTATAATATTCAAATTAGGGCTGCACGATATGGAGAAAACATGTGACATTCGATAACTATGTTGAAAATTGCGATAACGATATTATTGCGATATTTAAATTCACTACATTTCACAAAAATGTAAGTTCCTGTATTTACAAGTCAAAACAGCGACAAAATAAAAATTTAACACAGACTAAACCAGGAATAAAACAAGGCTAAGCTGTGACTAAATTAATTAAATTACCACTAAAACTGGACTTTTTAAACATTTTTATTTAGTCACAACACATTTTCTTTTAAGGCTCTGGTGGAAAATGATTCTTCAGTGTAAATCTCTGTCAGATGGAAGACCACAGCGTTATTGTGATATATTTAGATTCTTGCGATACTGATATTGCGTTTGCTGATATTGCGATAACGATAATTTTGCGATATATTGTGCAGCCCTAATTCAAATGGTATTTTTTTGCATTTTTTTCCTCAAGCTCTGTCTTTCATAAGTTTTTAATGAGAAAAGATCGCAAATATTTCCTTATCTTGAAAATAAATTATGAAATAATTGCAAGTGCCCCCTGCAAAGTGCTTACGTACCCTTAGGGGTCCCTGTACCGCTGGTTGGGAAACACTGCTTTGGGAGGCAAAGATGGTTTTCTGTGGCAACCCCAGAAGAGAAAAACCAAAAGGGAAGAAGAAGAGGAAGAAGAATGTTTCAAAGACGAGCTCTGAATCTTTGTTGATTCAGTTTGGTCTGATCCAATGGAAAAATCTGATTTACCCACAATGCTCCAGTGTAAACACAGCCGTTGTTTACCCAAAGGTGAGGCTCTACACTTGACACAGAGACGGCAGACGGAGTGAAGTCACGTGAATAAATCGATTAGCGAGGTTTGATGGATGACCTTTTTTTTTTTTTTAACGAAACCTTAACGCTCCGGATAATTAATTTCAGGAGGAGACGCTCTGGTGTCAGGTTCATCCATCTCGGCTCCAGATTTCCTCCTCGGCTTGGGCTTAAATTAACAAACGGCTGCTGCGGCTGGGAAACGAACCAATCCAACACGCTCAGGTGTGACATGTATGAGGTCATGGACACAGATTCAGAGAAAATGAACAGAGGCTGAGGGACAGAGGGGAAAAGAGGTAAAAAGGGGGGATTAAATGGGGTCTATTACATTCTGACATGAAAAAAAATGTATGTTACTGAACGAATGAACTTGAGTCATGTCTTTTTTCGCTGATTATGAATGCAACACTTTGCACACTGCTGCCCTCTGCTGGTCTATTAACCTGTTTCTCTATGGCACCAGTAGAGTACTTATTAAAAACATCTTCTCTTAGATAACCTGTTGTTTTTAAAGGTTATAAAATGTGTGCTGCTGTTCTAGAGGTGACCAAGATTAGTTTAAACATATGAATAAAAGCATAATATATCCCCTTTAAAGGAAATTGAAATTACCAATACATTAATATGAATAGCCTGTGATAACTAATAAATAACCAACAAATAACAACAATGATTTTCTTCTAAGATTTGAATGTAATAAGTAGGAAATGCTAATATAAAATGATTAGTTGAATGGTTTTTGGTGTAGATCCAGGAAAGGACTCTGCATTATCATGGGATAGGACAAAGATACTGAAGGCGTCAGTAAAGGAACAATTGATTATTTTCGGTAAAGCAGATCTAGGATCAAATTCTTGCTGCTGCATTCATGTGCTCCTTGTCTTTCCAGGATAAGAAGTCATTTTCTCGACTTATGTTCATGTGCTTTTATCTTGGAAAGTCGTAATATTGATGTTACCACGTGCAGACCAACAGAGTTATTGTTCAGTAATGTTATAACACAGCTCACTGGTCACATTTAACGTTGGCCTTTTCTCTACTAAAAAGCTGAACGTTAATACATTTTGCAAATATAGCTTTAGCCAAAGAGCTTAGACGTTTGGGATAAAATAAATGAACAGCATTTCTAACGCAGTTTTGTTTCTTTATGCAAATGACAGCTTATACTAAACTCATTACTTGCAACGTTTAATCAAAAAGCTCACGTATAAAACACAAACGAATGAATCAGCTTCTTTTCTGCTCAGTCCAGAAGAAGGTGACATATGAAGTGAAGTCTGGAAGCCCAAGTTCCCGAGTTCTTTTTACGATTTGTGCAGGCGTTGAGTTTCCGAGGACCACATGAACGCACCATTACACCAAGATATTCCAGCCACAAGAGGTCAGTAGAGGAAAATGATCACTAATTATTATGGTTCCTTGAAGCAGGTCCACTGTGCTTATTTTAATGTGATTATTTTAAAGGCACTGTAAGACTGTAGCAATGGTTTGTGGGTTGCCAGTCTTTCCGCTTTTCTGATTGGACGATCGGCAATGCAGGGTAAATGTATACAACTTGGGCATTACATTTTTTTTTTTTACTGTGAATAAATCAGCTGTACTATTGTTATCAGTAAAACTAATATCTGATTTAAACATGTTTACATCATATCTTGGCACACATGGGTAATTTTTATGAAATATATAAAAAAATACTGCTCATAGCACCTTTTTAAACTTTTTTTTTCACTGTTCACTGCTTCTGACAGGTTTAACCCCCGCAGCATTGAAGGATGGGTCAAAAGCAGAGGACAAATCTCCCAACAAAGGAACAACAAAGTCTCCCTTATCTTTCACACACTGCGCCATAATTGATAAAAACTTTTTGTTAAAATTACACACCTATCCCTTCACTTCACTTCCTTCACATTGAGCCATCTCCAGTCTCTCCCTCCCTCCGTCTCTCGCCTCTAACTCTGAGAATGATTTATGTCTCGCCGTTGCTCCGTGACCTCAGAATCCGCCCCATCCTCACCGCACCTGTCAGCGCTCCACTGTCTGCGCCTCAGCCAACACCCACCCAGCCGTGCTAAATGGCAATTTTCCACCCAACAAGAGGGAAAACCAAAAAGACAGAGACCAGGATCCCATCTATTTAGAGCCAGAGGATTCGGTCGTATGTAGAGCAGGTGCGAGGAGAAGGGGCGAGGTGTGACGCTAACGAGAGCACGCACCGGTGACCGTGACATCTGTTGCGTGAGGGACAGTGTTGTAGGGATACGAGTGATGATGAAGTGGTGTGGATCCATGCAGATGGCAGAGACCGGGCCAGAACATGATTCATGAGAGGCTTAAGGGACGAGAGGAAGAGGAACGAGTGTCTCTGCAACTCAGCGATGGAGAAAAGAGGGAGGCTAATAAAGGGTAACAAGAGCTATAATTTTAAGAAGCCTGGGCAGCCTGTTTTATGTCAAAGAGGTTAGTCTGGTGCCCCTTTGCTTAAATTTTGCTTCTATGGGCGGAACAATCACAAGAGGAGTAACCAATCAGAGAAACGAAGGGCACAGCTGACCCCTTTTTTTTTCATAAAACACCATATTATGGGCAGCTCTGTTCTTATTTCTAAATGGTGACAGCAGCAGAAGCCAGTTGTACAAAGAATTGAGGAGAAAGTGGTGGTTACATCAGACGTCAGCGGGACTTTACTGTTGTTAAAATGGAAACAAGACGAAAAAAATCCCACAGAGGACTGAACAATAACAGAGACTTCAGAAGAACCAACAGGTGACGAAGGAAAGCTCTAAATGCCCTTAATCAGGTCAGAAAAGTTATTAAATGTACTCTGCTTCCGTATTTGTAAGATGCGCAGCAGATAAACGGCTTTCAAAACGACCGGAGAGAAACGCTTCCCTCCGAGTAAAGAACCAGACTGTCCTGCTTGCGAAAAGAAAGTAGGAGAGGCTGACTCACCAGGCTAAAGTTTGTTAATGTCACAGAAACCAACAGGAAATAATGGCAGCAGACAGAGTTCCTGACTCACGGCCAAAGACATGCATGGGTGAACCAATGCATCTGTTGTCCCGCAGTGAATGAAAGCGAGAGACCTCTGCAATGCCGGAAAAACACTGTCACAAACATAAATAAATGAAAGAGATTTATACTCGACAGTGTAGCTATCTTGATCATAGTTGCACGATGCTACCGCTGCTGACGATTTCAAAACTTTTTAAAACGTTGATGGTTTCTTGACAATCTCTTTTAAATTGTACATGTTTGTCAGATATTACGTCTTCTACTCCAGAATTTCAATGAAGTGTCTATCTTCTAATCTATTCTCTCTAAAGGCTGGGACATAACGGCTCAACAGTTGTCGGACAGTTTGACGTGGTCGGTTTCCCACATCTGTGACGCTATCATGCTGCAGTTAGCTTACCTTAGCTTGTAGCCGCGTGCAGGTGAAAATATAATCCTCCCTTTGAGACAAGTTTTATTCATTACTGTGATCAGACGAGTTTAATGTAGCGCGTATGATTATTATTCACTGATAAATACTTCAGTGTTGTGGAGGTTTATTTACAGAAGCCCATTATCCAGAGTTTAAAGTTTAGTGACTAGCGCTGCCTGCTGTTGTAAATATTTCTTACGGCTTGCACATGCGCAGATACTACGCACTGTATGATTGAACACAACAGTTATAAAAAAAAACGCTGAGGAAAATTAGTAAGCTGTAGTACCCGTATTTGTCCAGCAAACGGCGCTGTGGGCCCTGCAAATGCTCTACACCACACAGTAAACAGCAGAGGAAGTGATAGTTCTGGTCTGCAACTTTCCAACGACTTAAGGCCTGGATACACCAAGGCGACTCCCAGACTGCCACCGATAAGACGGAGCGACAGTTCGTCTCTTCTCGTCTCCTCTCGTTCCCTCCCGTTTCCTCACGTCACATGACCTTTTTCCCTCTTCATTCACTGAAGCAACAGCCGACCTAAAGACTGTGTCTTGCGCATGCGCGTGATGTAATTACCCCCCCCCCAAAGCGGCAGATGGCGCTAGCCAGTGAACAAAGATAAACGGAGGTGACACAATGTTTGCAGAGTACATATTCATGTAGCGTGCCTTGGTCTGCCACTGTTCTCAGCTTGTTTGAACATTACAGAAGTGTGATCATGGCCAGTTTGGACATTGTTTTGTGTGGATTAGGTGCTGCTGCTCTGTTACTTGAAGAAGATAACTTTCCGTACGGAATTGCAAAGAATGCAAAAATGGTGACAGTACGCTGCCACAGCGTTTGTCACCTCTCGTCACTCCGTCACTTCCGCTAAAATTCCTGTGAGCTGATTGGCGTGGCAGCTGTAGTGCTAGGCCTATCAGAGCGCTTCGTGCCAAAGACCAAAGACGCCGATTCAACAACAACAAGGCCAATCGGCAGAAAACTGGTCAGACGGCCTCCGTCCTGGAGCGATGGGGGTAGACGGCGCATACAGATCAAAAGGACGGAAATGAGCGACGTGGAAGAACCGTAAAGACGGCTTCAGACGGGCGATCGTCCCCTTGGTGTATGGAGGCCTTTAAGGATCTTGTGGTTTTTTGGAGCCGTTCTCATAAAGTCTTCATTAAAAGTCAGTACTGATACAGATATTACCGACAGTTACTGACTAAATATAAACGTGTGAGACATAATTCAGACCTGTTCAGTATAAGGTCTTAAATGGACTCCACCACCGCTGGGTGAGTTCATTATGGTCAAAACGAGACGAACTACATTCAGTCACAGTTACAGAAATCTGGAACAACATCCCAGCTGTAATAAGAGACTCTACCACATTCAATACATTTAAAATTAATCTGAAAACTCAAGAGGAAGCAGATTTGTGATCAATAATGTTATGCTGCTACGTAAATGTCAGTGTTGTATGTCATAATTGTGTTTTATTGCGCTGTTTCAACCATGTCTGTTTTATGAATTCATTCATTGTTCATTGTTCTTATGTCTATTATATGAACATGTAGTTTTTTGTTGTTTCTATCTCTCTAACTTGTCAGGACTACAGATGTAAAGTATGTTAATGAATATGCACTGTCTCGTTTAAATAAACAAATAAATAAACAAACAAACAAATAAATAAATAAATAAAAGCCTCATCATTTGCGATCGTGGGTCAGCTGATATGTGACCGGCAGACAGCCAATCACTGTTCAGATTGGGGCTACGGCGTCGTTTTCTCTGAGGACTTGTTTTTTCAGTTTACACGAGCGTGAGAAGACTGCAGATTCATTTTCAAAAAGGTCACAGATTCAGAAAACCCCATCCTCATGTAAACAAAAGGCCAAACCGCAGTCAAACCTTCACGGATTCAGCAAAACGTGTTGTCTTGGGTTGGCTTGGTGCGTAGCTTCAACAACAAATCAGATTAATCGATTATTCTTTCACTGTTCTATTCAGAGAGATAAGCTAATCAAAAAAGAATTAACTGATTGATTGACTATTGAAATACTCGTTAGTCCCAGCCCTAGTCCCAGCCTTTAGGGAGCCTGTCACAGTAACTAAGGGCCATTCACAGCTCTACTCTTCCTCTCTGTGTTGTGTCTGTGTCGTATGATTCACTCAGGTCTACGGGGAACATGGGTGCGCAGTGCTTGACCAATCAAATCTAAAAAAACACACGGATTAAAACTATAACGAAATTAAATCGCTATCTCTCCAAACATTTCATTTTGCCGTTCACTTCCTTAGAGAATCAGTCTATTACCTGCTTTCAGTCACTCTGTTTTTTTCTGCGCCCTGCTGGCCACTCCAGGTACTGTCAAGGCAAGCTAGGCCTCTCTGCCGTTCATTTCTGTCATTTTCTCCTTCGTGGAGGCGGAGTCATGGTGCACTGTTTCTGCCTGGAGCTTGTTTTGGAGGCTCGCGCGTGCTGTGGTCAGTCTCAGCTCAGTGACAGAGATCTCTGGCTGACAGCAGGGGGCGATAAGCAGCGCACTGTGCAGCTTACAGTCGCATACATTACACTGCGCATGCGCCGCGTTAGACTACAAAACTTTTCACAAGCAGCCAAACAGCGTTCCTACAGATAAGTCATAGTTTGTAGCTTAAACCCTGTTCATGTTCCTCATGAGTACTGCTGCTGCTTAAAACTGTGTCATATAAATAATAACTTCACGTACATCGTTAAGTGTCAGACGTTCATAAGAAGTGGAGCTGGAGGAGGAGCCAGCGACAGTGAATGTGAATATTACAGAACTGTGAATGAACTGGGCACTGGTTATTCTGGACACACTCAGCTGTAGGAAAGGTACGGAAGCGTATTGCATTAACCTGAAAAAAAAAAGTTTCTGTTTTAATGAGCAAAGTTAATTCTGTTTTTATGAGAGAGAAAAAATCCTGTTTTTACGAGTAAAATAATTTTCTGTTTTTACAAGAAAAGTTCTGTTTTTAATAATTTTATGTTTTCATGTGGATAATGGTCCTTATTATCTTGTTCCACTTTTGGGGGGAGAGGAATTCAAAGTCAATCGCAAAGACCTGAGATGTCTGGGCAGAGTCGACAAACTAATGATTATACGTCAATATTACTTAACGAAAGCAGAAGCTCCCAGTGTCGCAAGCCTAGAGTAAAATAAAACCGTATTAAACGAAGTAGTTGGGACATTTACGCCCTTTCTTTAGCGAGCAACTCTTCAATACGAGCTAAACGTTTACTGGTTGTGATAGACATGAATTTACTTTTGTCATAAAAACCCAAGTTATTTATACTCATAAAAACAGAACTTTTCTCATAAAAACAGAACTAACTTAGCTCATTAAAACAGAAACTTTTTGTTTTTTCAGGCGAACGCAATACGCTTCCGAAGAAAGGCAGGACGTTTCTTCAAAAAAGTAACATGGACTGGATTTGCAGCTTGAGTCGAGAGGTGAGAGTCTGTGAGGCGGAGGTTTGTGGTGTGATGTGTAAGGCTTTATTTGTAAGGTTTTATTACAGTGAAGCAGCATTAACAGTGCAGTCGTCTAGTGTCGATCTCAGTGTGAGTCCTGATGAACCTCACTCATCATCCATCCATCCATCTTCGTTTTAGTGCTTATGAATTAAAGTTAAAAAAAAAACTTAGGGCACATTCTTTGATAAGGCGACAGAGAAGGCCAGGTTTGTGGAAAAAAATGTTGTAATGACATTCTTTTGTATACAAACAACATTACTAATAGTATTTATATAGAAAGAGTGAGATAGTTTGAAACAGCCTACTACTTGTTATGTAGGCGAGAGCGAGCAAACAGAGGCAGATTAAAGGTGACAATATTTATTTCGAACACAAAGAAGTGGTTATTTTCCCATACGCTACCATATCTTCACAGATCTAATTTGGATGATCCTGAATTAACACACCCTGTACAGCGGACAAACCCGCACAACCCACACTGTACTTTAAATGAGTTTACAATACTTCAAGAACACCGCACATTGGTTCACAGCAACGATCGGGAATTGTACATTAGAACAGTTCAGGATGTGTGTTACTCGTATGGGAAGTGACCAGAACAAACAGACAAACAAAACATAAAAAGTATCGAGTTAGTCCGCCTTTACAGGTGTAGGCAAACAGGCCGCAGAACGAGGCGGACGAACTAATCTGAGTTAGACGAGTGTTTCTAAAGGACAGCAGGGACATAAACACAACTGTAAAAAACACAAAATACAAAATTACAAAACACAATATTTAAACATTTTTAATGTTCCTAAAACCCGTATTAAAAATGTACCTGTGCATCGTGAACGCCTCACACACAGCCATTCCTCAATCACAGGTCGACAACGCTTTAAAACCCTGGCGTGGTCCTACCACAAAGTAACACATTAAAATACATTTACTCGATTAAAAATAACACCCTATAAAAAACTATAAAAAACTTACCAATCCCTTGATTTCAACCACGCACGGCGTGGGCCCAGCAAACTCCCTGCCTCCCACGGAAACTGGGACCTCGTGGGCAAACAGCCCACTTCCTATTTATCCCTTTTTTGCCGGCGGGGCCGCAGCGACACCCCGAGGTACCACCCGTTACGTACTCAAACACTGATGGGATTGCATTTAAATTATTTTTAATTAAATGTTGTCATATAAAACTTAATGAAGTCAAGGTGTCTGCTTGCCCGCTTGAAAAAGTCACCGCACGCTACTGACGGGGAACATTAGGTCTGTCCGTCTGTTCGGGGCCAGAGGTGAGCTGCACCCCCTGACCCTTCTCGCTGTCCCGGGACGAGCCCCTAACGAGCTCGTCAGGCCTAATGAAGCTGAACGGGGAGGATAATTGGCGAGTTATGACGTCCCATTGGTCAGAGAGCAGCACGACGGAGATCAACACGACCGGCGAGTGTCAGAGAGCAGACAAAGACAGCGAAGGGCGAGAGGAACCTCTGACAGAAGCACAATGAGGAGTTTGGAGAGGAAGTGGTGAAGAAAGTTGAAGGAGTTAGAAAGAATGGTGCCCTAAGCTAAACAGACAATATATTTCCTATGGAGGAATTAACATTAGACACCAAACATTGCATTATTGTGTCAAGTGAAGTAGAGGTGCGTGGTGGCAGAGTGGTTAACATTCCTACCTCTCAGCATGGAGGTTGAGGGTTCAGGGTGTACCCCATCTAAGGCCCATAGTTGCTGGGAGAGGCTACAGTCAGCCAGAGAGCTCTAAGGGAAAAGAAGAGTTGAATGCTTTTTACTTTGAGGCGCTGAGAGTGGCAGAGGACAGAACATCTGAAGGGAAACAGCACCATCTAGTGGCCTTAATACTAAATTACCACTCAAAAATGATTGAACACGATTATAAAATGACTTCAAAATGTTCATGCTGTACAAATAAAGGATGTCAAACAGGATTTTTGTCAAAATGTGGGTCTATTAGATGTGTTTAGAGACATTTTCTCCTCCTTAAACGTGTGCACCGTGGTTGATTCATGAGAGGTTTAGGGGACAGAGGACAGGACAGTGATGGAGAGAAAAAGGAGGGGAGTCATGAAGTGTAACATTGTCGAGAACATTGTGAAGCCGTGTGGAGTCCCTTTTTACTTACGTTTCCACAGAGCAGTGATTCTCAAACTTTTCACACCGAGTACAACAGAAAATACTGTACATGAAGCAACCAACAATGTAATAATGGCTAATAATGTAATACCTGCCAATAACGTAATCATTTTAAATGTAATAAAGCCAATAACATAACATTTTGCCAATAATGTGATAAGATACGTTTTTGGTTTTATTACATTTAAAATTGCAAAATTATTGTTATTGGTTGGTTACTAAATTATTTGCCTAGCATTAAAAACATGTAATAACTGCAGTCTGTAATGTAATACATCAACAGGACTGCATTTCCTGGAAATACAATCTTTTCTTTTTGTTTTTATTTTTCAGTTTTGTGCAGTTTGCTCATCAGAAATAGCTTTAGTGGATAGCATTGTTAATTATGATTGTATGAGCCAGTTTGAGAAGGGTTTTTTTTGTACAAAATGTTCTATTTAGATCAGGGGTCTCCAACCTTTCTGGGTTTGAGGGCCACCCAAAAGATGAGAATTTGTACTGAGGGCTACTTGTGCAAAATAATCCTCTATATTAAAGTCCTGACATGCCCTCAAATGACACTAGGATTGTATGATTGTTTGCTTTGCATCAATGATAATGTTTATAAAAAATAATCTTGTAATTAAACATGAAAACAAGTTTAAAAAAAAGAAATGACGACTAAAACACTGCAGTAGTCACTGTTTATAAATATCCCTCGCGGGCACCTCACAAGCTCCAGAAGCGCTACCTGTGCTCGCGGGCCCCTCGTTGGTGACCCCTGACTTAGATTATGGATTTTCTTGGGTACCGTTTGTGAAGACTTGGTCATCCAAGCAATCTACATCACAACAAAAAACAAATAATCAGCTGGACTTGGTTTTTAGAGATTTAGATGTTTTTGTCTCTTATCCAAGTGACTTTTTATGTTTGTGTAGTCAACATTACTGGCACAAAAATGTTTACATTATTGGGCATCATTACAGCTGATCTTTAACGGACCAAAAAGAGCATTACTAAGAACAAAACAGGGTCTAAACCAGGACTAAGCCATGCCTAAACAGGCATGAATCCAGGTCAAATTAGGACTTAACTGTGAAAAATTAAATTACTGGAATACAAGTAAAAAATTCTGCTCAGTGACTTAACCAAGTAAAATGTTTCAGAAAATAAAAGATAAAAAATAAATAAATAAATGTATAGTTACTTTCACCACAGCACAAACATAACTCAAGACAATGAACCGACACAAAGTTGTTTGACAGTTTTACTCACATTTTACATCAGAAAAACTGTTTTATGGATGAACACATTTGACAAAACAAAAGACATTAACGTGAGTCCTTTTGCCCAGGAATAAGTCTGTAAATGTGAGATGGTGATCAGAGGTCGGGCAAAGTTTCTCCAGAATATTCAACACTAAAGCAGACAGCGGGAAATGTAAATATGTACAAAGGTCGTTTGTTTGGATTTTGGTAAAATCTTCTTTCACAAATCTACCTCTAAAAACAATATAAAAACAAACAAGGACGTGAAAGGTTAAAATAAAAAATCTCTATTTTACAAGTCGTCAGGTAACGGTCAGTCTGACGAGCCGCACAGAGTGGTGAGGCGATTCTGTGGACACACAACAACAGGCCCTGGTCAGATTTAAGCTCTACACTTAACACTAAAGAAAATCTGTTCCACACAAACCTGTAGCTGTCGGATGCTCCTCAGCGCGGTCTCGTCGAGCAGAGAAAGATCCACCGAGTCCATCTGACTGGCCAACAGCTGAATACTCTGGAATAAAAAACACAAAGGCTTATTATAGTTAGCATGTATTAATCTGAATCTGTTAGCAACCAACGACTCCAAGATTAACTCAGTAATCACAAGGAGCCTTTGATCAACTTTTTAGAGATATTAACTTCTGAAGACTTCTGCCTTAAGCGCTGTAAATAAAATGTACACTGGCAAAACGATGCTTATTAATGATCGCTAAGCTCCGGAGACACTTCAGTTCATTTCAAAATCACTTTTTTTATTAATCATCAAACTTTATTTTAGAGATATATATGGCCTAAAGCATAAAAAAGAAAAGAAACAAAACAGAAAACGCAATAAAAAACTTTCATAAAGTGTATTCCGTCAGTGATTCCACAGAATAGAGACGATCCTATAGCTACTTAGCCTCATCACTGACTTTGAGGATGGTGTCAGACAAGGAAAAAGTCAGGTAAAGATAGTTTTACTCCTGGCTAGAAGATTCATTATTCATAAACTGAACCATTTCCCCCAATTTTTATGGAAGAACGACAAAGATAACTGCAGAAAGACGCTGAGGCTAGAGCTGCCATGGATACAGAAGGCCTAGAGGAAGCCCAAAGAGGAAATTTATGAGAAAGAGGAGATGAAGTTTGTGTGAGAGCAGAGGATTCACTGCGGACACCTTCGAAAAAGAGAACACAACTTTCTATACACGCAATATGTTATACAAAGTTAGAGCTAGAGCCACGTGAGCGCTCACCTCTCCGTTGCCGATGGGGACGTTGATGACGATGTCCTGGTTGCCGGCGGCGATAGGAGAGCCGTTCACCGAGATGCTGTAGACCCTCTCTTTGTGGCGGGGAACTCTCACAGCAGGAGTCTTGGGCAGTCTGCAGGGGCCACAACTTTTAACTCGAGCACACAGCCACTTAAACAGAATGATGCTGAGTCTAAAAAGGAACTGATGATCCTTGTATTTCAGTAAAGATAATTATTTAGTTATTAGTGCAGCATAACAGAAGTCATCTGAGAAAAAATGAGACTTTGAGGTCACCCGTGGGCTGTGTTATAAAGGTTTTTGTTTTAGAGCGAGGGAAGGAACAGTTTAACCAATCACACGCTTTCATAGGACAGGAGCGCTCTGATTGGTCAGTACATCCTTTATCTATCCACAACTAGAATCTATCAGGAATAATGTGAAGGAGCTATTGTTTTAGTTCAAAATGTATAGCTTATTCACAGTATTTTTATTTTTTATTTTAAAGAATTAAAAGCAAACTCCAGATCTGTGCTGTGTTATTGTGACAGCTCCAGGTTTGTGTGAGACTGGGACAGAGCGTACAGAGGGGAGTGTATCATTCAAACTCAACATTTTCTTAGACACATTACACAGTCACAGTCATAAAATCAGGTAGTGCAGCTTTAAATAGAACATTTTCAAAATACACTCAAGGAAAAAAGAAACGCACCACTGCTTTTTTTTTTTTACCACATTTTTGTTTGGTTACTTATTTTTGATGGTAACCAATCAAGACCCAATTAATCAATGCTTATGACAGTTTCAATAACAATAACCTGACCAAACAATAATAATGCAGCAGTTGTGACATGTGGTCGACCAGATCTGGGACGGTCATTGGAGGATCCAGTGGTGTGGAAACGCTCAGCGAGGCGTACAACAGTAGAGTGATGGACTCCAAACTCCTGGCTACAGCCGTGTGCTCCTTCAGCTCGAAGCAGGCCAATGGCTGCCAATCTCTCTCTGGTTGCAGGAGTCGTGGCATTGGGAACAAATGTGCTTTTTTTTCCATTTTAGTGTCTTTTTATAGGGAATGGTTGTGCACAATTGAGGACAGGTCCAATTCATCTCTGAGTGTTACTCATGACCCAGACATAGGTGATTAATACAAAAATACAGTTATTGCTCATCAAAATCAATCAATCGGAACCAGGAAAACATTTCATTTCATTTTGACTCAGAATAGAACTAAACTCATTGTAGTCTGTAATTTTTCACTGGCTGTAATATTTTTTGACAAATTGAGAAAATGAAAGTGGTGCGTTTCTTTTTTCCTTGAGTGTATATTTGGCTTTCAACGACTAAAATTAACTTAAATCTGGACTAACCTGGGACTATGCTGAGGGACACAACAGGGATTAACAGAAAAATGCAGTACTAAAGAAGGACACAACTCGGACTAAACTTGAACTAAACCAGATCTAAAACTAGAACCACACCAGCAATAAACGAGGTCTAAACTAGGTCAAACCAGGGCTTAACTAAGACTAAACCAGGACTAAACCCAGTCTACACCAGGTGTCAACCAGCAATAAACCAGGTCTAAACCAGAAAAAAATAAATAAATCAAGGTCTAAACCAGGGCTACACCAGGTCCAAACCAGGACTAAGCCCGGTCCTGGGGGTACACAAGACCAAAAAGGTTGGGAACCACTGTTATATTTGTCACAAAAAAATAAAATGACAGACTCACCTGGGGTCAAAGCGAGGTGTGATGAGAGGAGTGGGGCCCATCATTATAGAAGAGTCTAACATGGTTCTGGCTGGAGTCACCAATGGCTTCCTGTTCGATCTGAAAAGGACAAAGACACATAATAATCACATATTTTGAGTAGTTATGTGACCAGCGCCTTTTGTTTCAAGTTGGTGAAAAGTCCAGTAAACAGTGCCGTGGATGAGAAGTCTCACCTTCTGATGGTGGAGTTCTGTTTGTTCACAGAAAGTGCCTTTGCTCTTTTTGATGTCGTCGGAGGTTTCTTTGTTGCTCTCGTCTAAACAAAGAAGCATTTTAACTCAATCACAACACTGCAGAGTCAGTCCAGTGAGTCAGCGTTTGCTTCAAAGTGTTGTACCTTTCTCGTGGCACTCGGAGTTTCATCCTCTGAACTCGATTTGCTGCTGCCCTTTTTCTTTGAGGCTGTAGATTTAACGGCAAATAAAAAGTTTGTTCCATGTTTGTAAAATGGAGTCAAATGAGAGCTTTTTACTCACTTTTCTTGACCGTTTGCAGAAGAACTGCGTGGTCCTCTGCCACAACACACTCAACAATGGCAGCTTGCTCTTCTCTCTGTACAGATAAATGTAATCTTTAAACATCACCAAATATGTTTATTAAAGTGATCTAAGATAAACAGTTGTCACTACATCTCGCTCTCACCTTTGAATTGTCCACTTCTGGGGACTTTGGCTTTTCAGTTTCTGTGGAACAAAGAAAGGACACAACATGCTTTTATTCACAATGTAGTTAACAGTCAACAGTTTGCAAAAAAAAGTACAAGCATTAGAAATTAACACTGGAGTATTTGTATTTTATTGGTAGAACACAATGAAGGTGACATCTGACAACCATTTATTATCCATTAAACAGAGAATCTTTACCAAAAAGCTGAGAAGGGCTGCACAAAATAAGAACCTGTTATGTTTGATAACTGTTCAAAATGGCAATATTGATATTTTGGCAATATTTTAAAATAGAGCCTGCTATTCTGACACAGTAAGTCAAATTCACTTAAAACTAAAATACAAGTCTCTGTATTCACAAATGAAAACTGCGCCAGGACTAAAACAAGGCTAAACTGTGACTAAATTAAGAAAATTACCACTAAATCTGGGCTTTTTGAAACATTTTTATTTAGTCACAACACATGTTCTTTTAAGGCTCTGGTAGGAAAATGATTTTTCGGTGTAAATCTCTGTCAGATGGAAGACCACAGCGTTATTGTGATATATTGTGTTTGCTGATATTGTGATAACGATAATTTCGCGATATATTGTGCAGCTCTAATGCAGGGACTCTACAGGAAACCTGAAGTTATTTTATATCTTTTAAGACTTTATCACCACCTCAAGCTTTATTCAGCAACATGCATTTAACTTAATTAACAGTTGTAGTTTGCGAACGCGTCACATAACTTTTGCATCTCTAGCAAGCCTGTACGTAACATCACGTGTACACACACCGATCTGGCCGTGCACACACGGACATGGTTGTTTTTAATAGTCATGGGGAGGAAAATCATCCCTTTTAGATTAAACACTCTTTCAACAAAAGTGAATACTTCGTAAAATCCCAAGACTTTTCAATACTTTTTAAAACTGCTCTAGATTTCTTAAAACTAATTTATCAACTTAATACTTTTTAAGACCCCGCGGTCACCCTGGGATGGCTGTCAACTACACACCATTTATTTGATGCCTTTATTACTTTAGAGTTTCATAAATCTTGTACAAATAAGCAGTAGCCTACAAATAGGCCTTTAGAAATTTAAAATAAACAAAAACTAAATAGCTCTATGTGATAAAGTTTGGAAGGAAGCAGTACTTTTCAAGGTTTGTACCGTGCTGCTGTGTAAACTTACTGCAGTGTTCAACCCAGTTCATTTGTCTGATGGCCTTGGGCAGTTTGATCAGAGCCATGTTGTATCCATTGTCCACATCCTTCAGCAGCTGACTCAGCTTCTCCTTCAGCTGCCCCACTCGGGTCTTCACTGTAACAACAAGAGGGTTACTGTCTTGTTTGTATATAGTGTATTTGCTTCTATTCTTATTTTCTGTTGATTTGCAAATATGCAAATTGTGAATGTTTTTTATCTATTCTGTTGCATTTTATTCATAGTACTTTATGGTTTATAACTATTCTATATCTGTTTTACCTTTTCAGTAGTGTTTTTGTACAGATTGAGCTACTCTGACCAAGTAATTCCCCTTGTGGATCAATAACGTCTGTCTAAGTCCTCCTTACCGCCTCACACACATAAGCAGGCTACACAGGATTACCATAACATATACATAAAACAAAGATTTGCAAGTTAACAGCATTTAAATTGTTACTTTTCCCTTGTTGCAGTCAAAACAAGGTTGGCCATCTTTGTTGATACTGTATTCTGTTTTAAGCTTAGGCTACATTGTATTTTCTTTGCAATGTTAGGCATTTCTATATTGTTAGTATTTTACAGATCTGTTGACTTTTTTGCCGTGATTGAACTGATTCTGAATCTTGAACTAACGCCAAATGTAGGGAGACCCAAAAGCGGACAGACTTTTTTTTCAGAAATCATGGTGCATTTCAAGTACATGAAGCTATGACCCAAGTTTTGAATTTGATGGCAATTTAATAATAAAAAATGATATGCAGAATTCATATAGGGGCGGCAGTAGCTCAGTTGGTAGAGCCGCTTGTCCAATAACCAGAAGGTTGGCGGTTCAAACCCCACTCCCACAGTTGCATACTGTCGTTGTGTCCTTGGGCAAGACACTTAACCCACCTTGCCTCCGGTGTCTGCGCACACTGGTGTATGAATGTGAGTGTGAATGGGTGAATGGTTCCTTGATGTAAAGCGCTTTGAGTGCCCATGAAGGTAGAAAAGCGCTATATAAAAATGTGACCATTTACCATTTATAGTGACAAAAATCTTTAGACAAAAGTGGGTTTAGTTTCCTGTGAGTTTCTATTGGTTAAAATGGGGACAACTGGGACATGGTTTGTTGAAACCTTGGATAAATTAGTGTTTTTTACAAATATGTCTTGGGGCATGGGACAAGGACCCCAAAACTGGCACTGTCCCCAAACACATCTGGTCGCACATGACAAATGCAACTCACCTTCGCTATCAAAGTCCTCCAGAAACGCTTCGAGCTTGGCCGTCTTCGGGTTGTTTTTAGGTTGCTTTGTTGTCCTCTTCCTGGGAGCCATGGCTGAAACAAAAAATAGTGCAATAAGAAATCTGTTTTGTAAAAATTGCTAACACCGTGTGACTGTGCAATGTTAGCAAATACTAGCTAACGGCTGCTAATGCTACCTGCGGGACTTTATAGCTTGTTTTGGTCGCTATGCCTCATCTCAACGCTTATTTTGATCAGCAGACGGGTTTTTCATACAACGCAGTCGGTTTTCTTATTATGGAAATGTATTACATCCAAAAATATTACCTTTATTTGTATTTTGTCTTCTTTTCTTCTCTTTTTAGATCGCAGCACCGTCTTCTTCCTCCTCCCTCTTCGCAAAGCCGTTTTCAAATCTTGGCGCGGGGCGGGGCCAAAGGACGCTAACAACCAATGAAAGGCGACGTTTTCTCTGCGTCACGTAAAAACAATTCTCGACCAATCACAGACCAGAACGCCAATGTTTACGTTAAAGAGGCGGAAGTGAGGCGAAAAAAACATGGCAGCAGCGTAGCAGATAGCTTTAGCAAAACAAGACAATTACCGTAAGAAATAAAGGAAATAAAGTTTTTTTTTTTTTTGCAGAAATGTCCCAGTTAGGATTGATACCCTTGCATCAAGCGCTAAGAAAAGGCTTTCAGTGTGTTGAGAATAACCAGAAGATGTGGCGGGACGTGCTGGAGGAGTGTGGTCCTCTCATGGTGTCTGTGGGAAACTTAGCGGAGCAGTTTATAGCGCTCTCCAAAGTGGATCTGTCCCACACCCCGCTCAGGGTCTTTCCAGATTTAGAGGAAAAGCTGCGGTTTAAACTGCATCATGCTGTGGATACGGTCATGGGCAAACTCAATGAGAAACTGTGAGTAACTTAGAAACAACTAGTCTATCAGTTCAAATATGGTCTCTGCACTGTTTATTATGATTATTATTTATTTTATTTATCTTATTAATTTATAACTATTTTTTGCAGACTATATGCACAGAACTAAAACAAAATTTTGTTTCAAAGTCAGTGTCTACAATTATCTAACACTATTACATTATTTCTCCTAATATTTTTATGTTTTCTAAAGAGTAATTAATGCTTTATTTAATCTTTTTTTATATAGTTATTTATTGACAGTTTGTACAACTAGCAACGCAAAAAAGAGGAAACAAAATGCCATGGTAGATAAAACTAGAGGATTTGCCACCAGAAAGAAACATAACACAAACAACACATTTGGTAGGAGCCAGGTGATTCCCTATGATTATATTTTTCTAAGACAAAGATAGTTTTCCAGCCTTCTTATTTTTTAGATTATTTATAGTTTTAATATATGAATTTATGTCACAAAGGGAAATACTAAAGTCAGGCTTTCTTTCAGTCCATTTCATTTTGTGTAAGTGATAATTCCTCATTATAATAAAAAGTTGTTTTGGACATCAATCCAAAATATCTTACAATACATACAATAGTTGATACTCGTTTCAGGACATGATTTGCAGGATTCTGTGAAAAGCTTTTAAACATAATCTGTCTGCTTCTATAGGACAAGAAAGAGACTAAAAAAGTTCATTCACTTTTTACTGAACAACCCAAAGCCTGATTAAAAGAAAATTCAGTAGGATTAAGCAGAGTACATTTTTGTCTGATATACATACAATTTATTATTCCCTAATGAGGTCTTTAAAGTACATCCACTGACTTTCTATTTTTCTGCAACCTGCAAAATACATTTTTTAAGCTCCATTGCAAATTTAAACACATTTAAAATTTAAAAATGTGAATTGATGTCATTGGAATAATAATGTGTAGTTATTAATTATTAATGTAGTCTCTGTTTATTTGAAGGAAAAATTGTGTATATACTGTATGTCATACCAGCATTAATAGATCATTTTCAACATTGTTCTCTCTCCTCTGCAGGTCGTCTCTTCAGTCGGTGCGGGACTCCATCAGTTCTCAGGTGACCGCAGTCTTCCAGATTTACGACCAGCACTCACAGACGCTGGACATTAGTGTTTTAACAGAGCGATCAGCCTCAGCACCATCTGTCGCTGACATGATGCAGTGGCTTCAGGACGCAGACCGACACTACAGACAACAGTATCCTCCTCCTACAACTACATACTGAGCTTTATAAGAAACCTTTTACCATCTACCAACAGTAGACATTAGTTACAACACTATTTATTGAGCATTTTTATATTTTCATCTTACACTAAAATAATTTATAATAGCATTAAAATATTTAGAATGATTAAATTGAGTGACTGATATTTTCAAAGTGGCTATCTAGACGTGTCTGTTTTCGTCCGTCCATATTATCTTGTTTTTCCTGAGATACTTGCTCAGATTTCTGAAGAGGAAAACTCTGTTGCTGACCCTGAGACCAGATGACTTCTCTCAGTTAGAGTCTGCTCCTGAAAAATGGAAATCATTGGCATCTCCTAAAGCAGATGACATGATCACAGGTAAATATCACTCATGAAAAATGCTAACTCGGGGGGGGGAATGCGTCCTGCTGACCATTTTTAGTGGCCCTCCAGCTTCCTTCTCAACTTTTTACTGAAAGGTAAAAAGGTTCATATGACTGAGTCTCTGAGCAGGGAAAAGTGACTCTCTGTAATTTAAAGAAGCTGTCATTATGTGTAGAACCAGAGTCACTGCTGCAGCTGCTGCCTCCTAGTGGCACTGCAGTGGAAGGAATTCCCTGGTGAAGGCAGGTCTCAGTTATTATAACCACACAGCTGTTATGCATGGAGGTATTTCAAGACACCAACACCTCCATAACAAACATTTTGAGTGATACTGTTAATGAAGAAAAATGGAAAACCAAATATGTTTATTAAGGTGTTTATTAGTGTTACTATGTGCCCGTCCCACGCCTGGATATATGTGTTGTTGCTAAAGGGCATAGGGAGGCAAAATCTGTCACCTCTAGTAAGTGGCCCTCTTATAAATAAGTTTGTACAATCCTGTGCTAACCTGTCACTGTTTTATTTTTCATATAACTTGAACTACAATTTTAGTGATGTCTATTCAATGTATGTAAATTGCTTAGGTCAGAGGCAGTGTAAAGTAAATTAATTATTTTATATCAAAACCAGGTTAAAAATGTGACAAAGGCTTTTCTGTTTTCTTTTCAGATGTGCTTTGTAAAGTGTCCTTCTTCATGGAGTGACAACAGAGTTAAGTCATCACCAGAAACAGTGAGAACAAGTTTACAATGGACTGATTTTTGCCCTCTCTGGATTTTGGTGGACTATGAAGATAATACACATGAAATAATGGATACTTTCTGCACTGTTTGAAGAAGACATAACTGTACAGTACATTACCGTATTTTCCGCACTATAGGGCGCACTTAAAAGCCTTCAATCTTCTCAAAAAACAACCTTATAATCCAGAGCGCCTTATATATGAATTTATTCGAGTAACTTAGTACAACTTTAGTAAACTACAAAGCCGCACCGCTTGCAACATTACGGCTACCGTAGTCTGAAGCATCGCGGAGTAATAAATACTGTGCTTCACCATAATATTACCCCAAAATGCCACCTTTCACGAAGACCGGAATCATCGCTGAACTGCCAGGCAACAGCAACGACACTGACTCAGATAATGATGAGAGGGATCCGGGCTGGATGCCGTAATCACCCAACTGTTTAACTCAGACACTGAAGATGATGAATTTGAGGGATTTGTGGACGAGGAATGAAGTGAAAAAGTGAGTGTATTGTGTTGTATTTTGTTATAACGTTAACTGAACAGTTATGAGTTATTGTGAATACGCTATTGTTTGATTTAGCCGTCTCAGATTGTGTTTTGTTTTTTTCACGCATTACAACTGAACAAGTTTGGGAGTTATGGTGAACCCGCGTTGAATAAAGTTTGACTGACTGACTTATCTGTTTTGTTTCGCTTAATGCGTCTTTTAGTCCGGTGTGCTTTATATGTGAAAAAAGTTTGAAAATAGACCATTAGACCTTATAATCCAGAGCGCCCTATAGCGCAGAAAATACGGTAATAATTACATTATTTACTTAAATAAATACTTAATAAATACCCTTTTTTATCTTGTCACTTTGTAAAAACGTTGGACAATTTTTCCTTTAGCAAACCATTTTATTGCACAGATATAGAAATTCGATTTAAATATTTATATGCAACAAACCAATGATACAATAATGTCAATACTATACTATATGTCACTGCAATATTCACAGCATGTGCCATCATAAAAGCCACAGAATAGTAATAAATAAATTACACTGTGCCAAAATGACTTTGTTCAGGCACTATATGAATCACAACACTGGTTAAAACTCATTTAATGCCTAAAATAAGTGCAACTCCATGTAGATTTGCTGATTAAATAAATAGGTTAAATAAATAAATACGTAAATATATAATACATTCAGGTGTAGAATATGAGGAAGTTCAGAAAAGCCTTAACACATAATTTTGGTTATTTTTTCATAGAAATTACTAGGGGTGTGACAAGATCTCATGATCTCACAAGATCAAAATGTCAAGATTCTCGTGAAGGTAAAAATCAGTCTTGTGATCTCAGAATCAGGTTCTGTTTTTCACTTTTTACAGGAGAGAAGTGAGTGAGTTGCAAAACATTTGGCAATGTATATTTTCTGCTATTGCATATAATTCAAATAATAAAAAAATAATAAATACCATTCATTACAAGCTGATTTTAAAAATGCACCTAAATAGTTTTGTATTTTATGATTTTCAGGTGAATAAATTAAATTTTTCTTTTGTGTAAAATACATATTTCAGTAGTGTAAAAAAATCGTCTTGTGTCGTGAGATTTTTGTCTTGTCACACCCCTAGAGATTACTGTTGTCAGATATTAAAGATTATTCATCACTTTAGCTGCATATATTCCTGTATCATTATACAGTGGAGTTCCAGAAATGGAAAATAACATTATTACAAAGATAAAAAGCTTTATACATTTGACGATATGACTTTTAGCTTTTGCTTCATGAAAACCAAATTTATAAATCACAAATTTGAGTTCGGGCTCCACAGTTCAGCTCAAAATAATTGTAGTATAGAGTAAATATGAACATTCGGTTTTAAATACAGTAAAAAGAGGCATATGAGATGCTTAGGAATTGGTCATTTATTCCCCACAGTTGGTAATTGTCAGCACACTCGCTGTTTGGAGAAGCAGACAGGAGTTATGTCTAAGCAGTAGCAGTACAACGCCAGAACTTAGCACGCTTTTGTGACATTGCTCCTGTCTGCTTCTCCAAACTGGGCTGACAGCTACCTACTGAGCTATTAAAACCCCATGATACTTTAGTTCCTCTCTCTTGGCTATACGTACTCTTTCAACGGTACGCTGTTGGTCGTAATGGGTTTGGGTACATCGGGGATCGTCGCCGGCGAATTCGCAAAACTCCTGCCTATGTACCCTCTCCTATACCTGGCCCCCTTCTCTATAGCGGGACACGTACTGCTCAACACCGCTCCGCTAATCATGAGTATCACCGCGCCTGCCCAACCCAAATAGATGGCCTGCCCCAGCTCTCTTTTGTGCATCACGGGAACATTTGGGTTGTAGAAGTCTTGCACTACCGTATTAGCCGTCCACGAAACCGGAACTAGCACGCAGAGCCCCGTCAAAATGAACAAAACCCCCCCGGAGAGCGCTATCCCGGCTTTAGCGCGACGGTCGTCCCCTGCGCAGGTGGTACATTTCATTCCGCAACAAGACACGGTACACGAAAGCCATCCCATGAAAATAGCCAAGCACATGAGCGCCCTGGCGGCCTGTATGTCAGGCGGCAGGGCTAGCATGGAGTCGTAGGTTTTGCACTGCATGTGTCCCGTGGTCTGGTAGACGCAGTTCATCCAGATGCCCTCCCACTTGATCTCGGAGGTGAGCAGGTTCGGGCCGATGAAGGCGGAGACTTTCCACTGGGGCAGCGCCGTGACCGCGATGGCCATGATCCAACCGGTGACGGCGCAGGTGAAGCTGATGAGCTGCATGCCGGTGTTGACCATGATGTCGGTGAGAAACGGGACCAAGCGAGAATTAAATGGACAAACGGTTTTGTGTGGCAGAGTCTGACGTACCGGGTTGCCTTCTTCGACTTACAAAAGGCGGTCGGTAATTGTGAAAGTTGAAACTCTCCTGGTTTGGTTTCTAGAGATGTCTTCAAAAGCAAAACCTCCTGTGGCAGTGCAAGGGTTTGAGAAGTAGGACCATGGATTAAATGTCCGACAGGGTTTGTATGACCCTGGCTTAGAAACAGTAATCCCCAAGCGCGCAGAGGAGAATAACGACAAAACAAGATCTTCTAGGACAAAAGACGTGTCCAGCTTCCTGCCAGGTCTGCAGAAGTCACAGATGACTTATTCTTTACCCAAAGACGATTGTTCTTTTTCTGTAACGAGGCAATGAAGGTTGTCCTCCCCCTTTCTCTTATTTTACCATTACGCCAGGGAGAAGTAGAGAATAAATGGTTTCGTAATGCCTAAAGAATGCTAAGTTGCCTTCTTCGACTTCGACAAAAAGGCAGTTGGTAATTGTGAAGGAGGGTTGAACTCTTCCCAGTAGTGAGAAGGGATGTCCTGGTTTGGTCTAGAAATGTTTTTTCAAAGCAAAAAAAAAAACTCCCTTAAGGCCCGAGCTTAGAAGTCGTCTTGGCCTTATTTTAGCTGCGAAATGTTTTTATCAATTAATTATGAAGATTCAAGACATGGGATTATGTGTCCAGAAACGGTATCGGTAACAATGACCAGGTCTAGTTAGTCTTCCCTTGACCAACTTGAGAAGCAGAAGACGATAACTTGCTGTTTCTGGCGACCAAAATACAAGATATTCCTGTTTTCCAGATTGGGTTTGACTTAAAACCTTTCACAAATTCTTAAAAACTTAGCTGTCCTTCTACCTTTTATTGTAAAGGCTTAGTCTCTTTATCAAGTGTCTTTGTGGTTGGTCCAAAAAGTCTTGAACAGAACCAAATGTCTTCTTCAGTAGTTCCTTGTTGAGTCCAAACAACTAGCTTCAGCAAACAAATAATTAGCAATAACCGTCCTTGTAATCAGAGATAGGAGATATGCTAAATTAAGTCCCTTGTTCAAGTTCACAATCAGCTGAAAAGGTCTAAGCCGGTATAAGCTTGAATCTCCGTTCCTCTACACGTCCAAAAATTATCCGGTCTATTCCAGTAAGAAATCCAGATTTTTTTTTACGTTTTTCCTTAGGTTGGAAACTTAGGCTTGACTTTGGGCTCAAAGTCTCCACAAAAATTCCTTTGTTGCTCTAAGAAATAAATGGTTATCCAAAAAGAAATGCCTTGAACCTCCTTTAGTATCCAAACAATCCAAGTTATCCTTTTTAATTTTTGCCCAGCCTTTAAGGAATTGCCATCTTGTCAGCCTCCATTTTCTTTATTCCTTCGAACTTTTCTCAATTCTCGTCTCTTGTTCGCCGTCGTCGGTTCTCGGAGTCCCTTAGTCGCACTTCCTCTTGCTCATCATCTTCAGAGTTTTGCCCCATGAATTATTGACCGTCCCATAGCGATGCATTGAGTCGTGCAGACGGGTCTTCTTGTCTGGTTTGAAAGCGGATCCGAACCAGCTTTTTTAGTCCAAGTCCTTTTGTTGTTTGCGTTGTGCCAGAGCTCCGGACAGGTTCTGGTTGGCGGTGTAAGGGGATACTGTGGCTCTGGTGTTGGTTTACCTCGACCGGGTCAGAACGGAGAAATGTGAGAAGTTTGGTTCGAGAACGGTGGTGTCGACGTGATCCTGACACTGAGATGCTAGAAACAAAACAAAAGAAAAGAAACAGGGGCAGTTGTTCACTTTAACAGCTCCCAACTTCAATGAACTTTGAACTTTAAAAATGTATTTTCTGAATTAGACTCACAAAAAGGTTTCGAAATTGAAGTTGTGTTATGAAGTTGGTTTAGAGTTTTGTTGAAATAAAATAAAAAATAGAAATGTGGAAAAAATAGAATAGTCTTTGAGATAAAATCATAATCCACAATAGAGTTGATACAGAATCTGGCAATCCTTAAATCAGACTCTTAAAATGACTTCCATAATTGGTTTTCCATAATGTTGTTTCAAATTGTCTAAGTAACAATGACAAAATCTAAGCCTTCTTGACAAAAATATCTTCTCAAAAATCGTATATTCCTGTGTTGAAGCCAGCTCTTATGGTGTCAGATAAGTTTTAATGTAGGCTAAAGACTACATGAACCAAGACCATCATACAGAGTAAAAAGGATTAAAATTCTTCCCAGTTCACTCCCAAAAAAACTGCATTAAAATCTTCCAAAAAACAAAAGTTTCAAATCAAAAAACAATTCAAAAAGCTTGTTTTCTCTTCCAAACAAAGGAGGTGAAAATCCTCACGCGCTGCGTCTGTTTTCAGATGAAGACTCCGTTTGTGGAGAATAAAATGGGGTCCAAGGCTGAAGAGGTCCTTGAGACGGCGTCCCCTCCCCCTCAGAGGCTCATGATGGTACAGTCCTGGCACAATAAAACCGTACGCCACATATCTGCTGCCGTGGCTGAAGATTCAACTGTTTTAACTCAAAAGCCGAAAATGTGACGCCCTCTGAGGTTAGGAGGGAAAAAGAGAGCAGGATGGACAGTGTGGTAAAAAACAAAACACTATGGGCCTCCACAATGACGCTGGACAAAGAGAAAAAGGAGAGCTGCTTTGGAAGTGTTTTGTGTTGGAGCTAAATGAATGGAAAGTGAAACGCTGAAAAGACAACAGTGCAGCGAAGTGGTGCTTTTGTTAAAGGTGAGAAGGACAAAGGAGAGGAGCGAGAGTAAATAAAGATGGAAATGTGGGCGAATAAGCTGTGATTTCAGGGTTTAATTATTTTTTATACCACTGTGCAGTTACATCTCAGATGCCGCCAGTCTCCTGCACACAGTACACGGTCTACACAGGACATGCTCCAAACCCAAACTCACTCTGAAAAATGCTGAAGCACATCTTGTTCAGATGAAGCTGGGAGTAAAGTTTGACTGAACATTAAATTATTATTTTTTAGTTCTTTCAAAAGTAGACGTTTTAAAGTTGAGTCTGCAAAAACATGAGCCTACAAAATATTACAACTGTTAATAATAACACCAATCATTCTTTTTATTTGTTTCAAGCTTGTGAAAAACTAAAATATATCATGTAAAAGTTGTGTATTTTCACCTTGGAAGAAGACAAATTACATTCCATGAATATAATGTATACATAATATACATATGTCCAGCAACATAGAAAAACAGAACTATATAGGCCTCTATAATATATAATAATATATTACTATTGTATTACATTACATAAACACACACACGCTTATGTACAACTTATTTACTCCCACCCCCAACCTACAACCTTAGAGAACACATCATTTATTATCCATGAGTTTGTAGAAAGTAGTTAACGTCTCTGTTTAGTCCTAGATGTTTGACAGTAGTCCACGCTAACAACATCTGAATAAATGTCTCATTTATAGATAGTTTTGTAAATGGCCCTCTTGTGTGGCCTGCTCTAAAGTTCACTGTCAGGGGCGTAACCTCCGGCAGCGCAGGCCGTGCAGCTGCACTGGGGCCCGGGACATGAGAGTCCTTAATTATAGACAATTATTTTCATTCTGGACTATAAATTACACAGCAAGCATGACTCATTTAATTGGCGTATGATTTTGCATAATACCTTCACAATATTAATGCTTCCAAAACTTATAAACAAAAATGCAGATATATTTTTTGCTTAACTCTTACTGGACTTTAAGAAATGTGCAGCTGCAGTTTGTGTCCGCTGTGTTATGGTGCAGTTTCTCTCTGGTGACGGTAAACTGCGCAGAGCCGTTGTTCATGAATTAAATATCGCCGTAACGGGAGCCGCGCGCGCCGTCTCCGTGGGAACCGTCACCCTGGAAACCGCGCTCACGCCGTGCCCATGGCAACAGGCGTCAACGGGAAACGGCGGCGGAGTGAAAACAAAGGAAGCGCGGCTGGATCAACACAGATACAGGGAGCTGTGTTTATCTGGCTGTCTTTTATTGGATCAGGAATAGTCCGACTGTGACAGAAATAAAGATAAAACCCGGGTGAGTTTAGAGGATCCAGATTTTTCCAATTTTACCGGGACAGTCCCGGTATTGGGCTCCTTGCCCCATGTCCTAACAAATGCCTGTAAAAATCACTAATATGTCCCGGTTGTTTTCATTTTAAACCACTGGAAAAGCATGGGACACATGGGACAACAGCTGTCAAAAGACTTTTGTCTCAAATTATTTCCATGTATGTCATTTTTTTAAATCAATAAATCTCCATCATATTAACAATTTAAGCTCTAGCCTCATGTACTTTGCATTACATGACAGAAAATTGTATTGCTTTCCTAAACTGTGTCACTAAATGCACCAGGAGTTGTGAGGGGAAAAAAATTGGTGACCCGAGGGGAGTTCCTTGAACAACCACAGAACCTGAGTCACAGAAGTCCAAAACTACTTTTGCACACCACAGACTGTGTGGCCTAAATCTTTTCCTACTCCTTTTTAAGTAGCCTACATATTATTGCCATTTAGAAAGCCTAAAGCCTACACCTGGCATGTGAGGGCTTTTTAGTGGCAAACAACGCCATCTAGTGTCTGAAGACTTTCACTCATCCAGATTAATTGAATCACAACAAAAGGTTAGCTCATAAAGCTTCTATTGTATAATAATTACACATTTCATTTAATATTTTAACATTAAGATAATGCATAAATTGAAAATGACACTATTGATAGAAAAATGTTCACAGCAATTAATTTTGAATGAGAATATTTCACAAAAAACATGGCTAAACTTCAGGTGTTTAATATGTTAATGTGTTATAATGTATGCAATAATGACCACACACAGAAAGTTAAGGGCATAAAATACCAATTTATTACTTTGCACATTAACACAAGAATTCCCTGCAGGCTAAAAAAAAAAATATCTGAACATGTCACATAATAGCAATAAACACATGAATGGCCTTCTGCGGCAGGGGGCGGAGCTAAAATCACAGACCCCGCCCCCGTCCCAACAAACAGGAAGAACTCCGTCCCATTCACAAAGTCTAAAAGCTTAATAATTTGGACAAACTTTCGGACTCTGTGATGCTATATATTGCTATTGGACAACCACACACAGCTTAGAGACCACTAGAGCGGGAAAAAACAAACCCCAAAATATATATAAACAGAAGGAGAAAAAAAATAAAATTCACAATACACAATGTCAAATTACAAATATTATCAAAGTGAGAGGGATTTTAAAAATAATTCATGCTATTTTGGGGCACAGAGAGATTTGTGGACAATTTTTAAAAAGGTTAAAAAGAGGTAAACCCCGTTTGAAGTGCGACTGTGAGGGGTTAGCTGGTTGAAGGTACAAACGTTTGAGCCAAAATGGCCGCCGAGCGTGGTCTAGTACAGTGTCGTAGCGTCGAAGAAAAAAAATGACGGAAAGCGGCTTGGTCTTTAACGGGTTCGCAGTTGAAGAAAGGTACCTCGTTTTGACGTGAACCTGACGCAAAGAGCAAAACCGCGTTCCGGGACAAAAAATCGGACGCTAGTTTGTACCTTCAAAAGTTACCGACAATTATGTAGGAATTGGTTAAAATACTTGGACAGATATTGCTAAATGCTAAAACAGTAAAGTCGATAAACATTTATGAACTCCACCCGCCCAAAAGAAAAAAAAAGAAGAAAAAAAAAGCATTATATTTTCTCATAATAAATATGGATTTCAAAATGTTTTTATAGGATTTTTTTCTTGTTTGTAAAAGGACAATACTCTGGCATGCACGCGAGCAATATTTTGTTACACGAACGAGAAAAAAAAAAAAAAAAAAAAGTCTCTAAAAAGGCTACAGAACTATAGTCCACCAAATGCACATTCCCACTGATTGATACAAGCAAATAAAATAAACAAAAAAATACATAAAAAAATATTACAGACAATAGCGAGGATAGACCGACGATAGATCACAATGAGTAGAATTATAGCTTTCTGTTTAAACTTTTGAAAAACTGGGAAAATATTGCTTTGTGAAAATGGTAAACAGGGATTGGTAGCTTTTCTGAATGGAGAAAATATGGAGCACCCATGTCCACACTAATTTCAGCATTTTCAGTTCCAGGGCGCAAAATTTGTGTAGGGAAATTCGAGTCAGTTTTTAACAGTGTATAATGACGTTTTTTGCATTAATTTACCTTGGAAAAGAAGAGATTTAAAGCTGTTGTCACTACCCAATTTGAGTCATTTATGCTAGGCTATGCGCCAAACCACAACTTTGTCTTAGAGTGACGTGCCAGTGTGCTTTTTGCGCCAGTCCCAAGCCCGGATAAGTGGGGAGGATTGCTTGAAGGAAGCGCATCTGGCCTAGAAGTCAATATGCTTTCAATTAGCTATGGCAAAAGTTAGCATTTTATGATTCAAATCAGGTAGTGACAAGACTTGTGACAGTGGAAGGAGCCATTTTAGTTTAATGACTTCCTTCCAACCTGAACATGATTTTTTATTATGTATCCTAAATCCTCTAATGACATTGTTAAAGTTAAATGCATCTGATAAGGCTTAAAAAAATACATTTTTAAAAAGCCATGCCCTTTCTAAACAAACAATGAGGCTTTTTAATTGCTTAAAGATCTTTCTGGTGGATTTTAATTTGGTTTCTAGTCAAAATAGGTGCGACGTGTCAAATTACAGTCTGCCCTTTCACCACCAGATGTCACAAAACTACCCTTTTACAATAAAACTGCATTAGTGTGGACACGGCTTTGTTTAGCTTAGAACAACTCATTCCCTTAAGAGGCGAATGTATTTAAACTAGTGCACGTTTTAACACAAAAGTAAATTATTGCATGCATTGCCTGGTTGACCACCCCTTTTTAAAAAACAAATCCCCCCCAAAAAACGCGCCATAATTTCTTTCTTTCTTCTCTCTGTCCAAAAATTCATTTTTAAGAAGTCGCCAACGCCCACGCCCCAATCAGGACAGTGCCCAAACTCATTCATACTAAACCTGCAGCTTCATGGGCGGTTTATTACAAAAAAGTTTTTAAGTCGGACGGTCCTCCCCTGAAGAGGCGTGCGCGCGATGCGACAACGGTTTTACCCTTTACCTTTCTTCTGCTAAATCTTTAAAAAAAAAAAAAAAAATCTGAAACGCCCAACGACATACAGGGGTCCCACACGAGGGCAGTGCTTATGCTCATTCAATTTATTCAATCCAGTGTTAAAAAGGTGAACACACACGGTTAAATAGTAGAGACTTTGAAGTGTGATAGTTGGGATTTTTAAAAAGGGGTTGTATAGGGAACGTGTGGGTAAGTGTAGTCCATTTTAATCGACGCAGTAAGGCCTTTTAAAAGTGAATTTCGAACAGCAAAGTCCTGCCTAAACAAGTTTTGCTTTTGGATTACACGATAAGTGGATTAACAGACATTCTTATGCTTACTGTGCTGTCTTTTTACAGTGTGAAATACAAGATTAGAAACTGAGAAATATAGAAAGTTAGCAACAAAACGCTTTAGTGGTTCTCAAACTGTGCTACATGGACTTCCTCTGGTTTTGTAGTTCAAGCCTGGACCACTGCTTAGTCCTGGTTTAGGCCCAGTTTAGTCCTGGATTTTTGTCTTTATTTAGAAATGAATTTCATGTCCTCATCCCCGTTTTATCCCATTGGTCTAACCCAAGATTTAAGCTCATTTTTAGCCCATTAAAGTTTGTTTTTCTAAAGCCAAGTATTTTCTGGAGGTGGTGTGAAAAGTCTGAGAACCAGCGCTCTAAGTCAGTGATTCCCAACTGGTGTGTCGGGACCCAAAAGTGGGTCGCAGGACCATTTTCAGAGGCTCACGGGCCTTTACCAGGGCAACAATGATTATTTCCCAAATGCAATTTTATTAATTTCATGTATTTTGCCTGAAAACATGGCCTTGAGTGTTACCGAAATGTTCTGATTGTGATGTCTTGAATAAGCATCAGCACTTGCTTGGTTTACTTTTAAATGTGATTTTTTTTTTTCCAGGTTGCGGCTCATCTTTATAGTGTGATGGTGAGTCCAGTTGAGAACCACTGCATGTTGCATTATGGGAAAAAAATGTGACGCAAGTTTACTTCACATGTCCCTTTACACATGCTTTTTTGTGCTGTAGTCGAATTTAGTTTAAGTGATGATCCAGAGTTTGGAAGATGCAATTCGCAAAGCATTAACAATAACTTTTTTTCTTTTGGTGTTGCATTATGGGTAAAAATGGTACATAGTTTGTTCAAGTAGGATTTAGTTTGGTGTACAAAATGCAGACGACCTTGTGCGTAGTTAATAAAATGCACTCGACATTCATTTAATATGGGAAAAAGTCTATCCACAAGTCTCCTTTACAACCCTTATTAAAAATCTATTAAAGATGGTTATATTTAAATACACACAGTTATAGAAACAGTTTTAAAAAGTCTAAAAATTCATCGTCGCTGTCCTCGAACAAAACCCATTTCCTCTGCTCCCTGATTGTCTCCATCTGAAAAAACTTAGCGACTTCAGGAGTGCTACGCTGTGATCTTCAAGCTGCTTCTTCTGTCTTTGCTACAAGAAAAGTGTCCAACCGATGCAAAAGCGCTCTACTTTTTAACCCCGCAACAAAAAAAAAAACAAAACAAAAAACTCAATCTATCCTTAAAAACCGCACTAGAGGAACTAACTGGCTTTTGCCGCCGCCGACCTTTAAAATTTCATCACAATTATTTTAACAACATTGACAACGACGAGAACGACAACATCAATGGTAAAACTACTTTCTCTAAACAACAGGATTTTATTAAGATAACCACAAAACGCATTATATTAAACCTTTACAAATATGCTTTCTTGATTCTCGGTTATGTATAAATGCATAAAAGATACGAGAGATTGTTGAGTGCCCTCTGCTTGCTTTCATGGTTTATAGCGTCCCGGGTCAGTGCAATGAATTGGCCAGAAATAAAATTTAAAAAAAAAGAGAAAACCTCAAACAGCTAAATAATAATAATAATAATAATAAAAAGAAATATCCAGCAGTGTCAAATATAACTTTAAGGTCCAAAGAAATTAAGCCCTGAACCTTTTACATAAAGGTAAAAAAGAACAGGGTTAAGACCATGATAATAATAATAATAAATGCCGTTATCGCCGTCTTTGAATAGGTCCCAATGCAGCAAGACCACGGTTACTACTGCTACAGACTTCAGACCCGATTCTTCAGCTCAAAATACATTAAGTTTCACATTTTGTAGCTTTAAAAAAAAGAGGCTAATCAAGAAATAATGCTAGCTTTGTGCTTAAAATGTTAAACTAATGTATTTCGATTGGAACAGCTGAGTTTCCACCAAGCGGGACGGTACGGTTCAGTCCGATAATGCACCACGCTTTCCAATGACAAAAGGATTTTTAAACAGCAGTAATGGGACACTCTGGACCAAAAAGAGTACTACATTTAAAAGGTCCAAACTTTTTTTTTCAGGGCCACATACTGAAAAATATCTGCAAAAGTGGGCAAAGCACCAGAGAAGAAAGATTTCACTTAAAAGAAAATCGCATTCAGCGGTTCCCTTTCTTTCAGGAGTCTCAAGAGTAAATCATTCACAGTGCTATGGATATTTGGGCATAGGTTTTACTCCGGATGCCCTTCCTGAACCACACACTTATCCACGTACATAGTTTTTTTGACACAACCAACCTCTGATTTCCATTTTTCTTCTTTAACGCCTGGTCCATTTGTTCTGGAGATTTTGATGTCTAGAAATAACTCTCCATTGGGCCAATTGAGAAGGAAGTCAATAAAAAAAATGGTCAGTGGGCTGCATTTAGACCCCCAGACTACTGTTTTATTTAGGGTTTTTCTATTTAAATGCCAAAACACTATAGATGCCTCACTGGACAACACAAAAGCACATCTTTTTGTTGATGTCCATACACCACAATGGCTTTTGTAACTTCTCGTCAGCTGTTTGATGGAGCTTAAATGTAAAAAACTAGATTAAAGAATGATTGTTTTCCATTGGGAGTTTAGATCCAATAGAGTTAATGCCAATACAGCCAATACTAGCTAATATTTCAGGACCTAACCCTCCCAAATGATGGTATACAAAAGAGAAATGCAATGGGAAGTGTGTACATTATGCATTGGAAACTTGTTCAAGAATAGTGCCGTACCGGACTGAACTGTCCCGCTGTGGCGCTTGATGGAGACAAAGCTTAAAAAGAGAGTCCAATATTTTGTAAAAAGGTCCCGTTAGATACTCGAGGAGCAAACTTACAGTAGATAATGATTGGAGTTTGGAGAAGCAGACGGGAGCAAACTGTTACAGAGACTAAACCTCGTGCCGCTGATGATGCTGGTGGTGTCCGTAGAGGATGTTCCCCATAAAATCTGCTGCTGCTGTTGGAAAAAAATGCCACTTTATTTTTGTTCAGAGCCACACTGAGGAGCTTGTGCTGGAGTTGACAGAGTAAAAAGCAGTCATGTGTCAAAATACACGACCGCAAATCCCTTCCCACAGAGAGGAGTTTGGGAAGCTGTAGAAGCTGAAGTTGGCTGTTAGCTGAGTGTGTGGCTCTTTTTTTTTTTTAGCAGCCATTACAACACAAAGTCATAGCTCCTGTCTGCTTCTCCAAACCTCTGTCTACTGTAGGGGATAATTTACCAATCCCCAAGTACCCCATAGCCCATGTTTTACAAAATAACAGACTATTTTAGCAAAAACGGGACTGCTACAACTAACCGCACCAAGTCCAAAGCTCATATGTTTCTAATAGAATATATGCTATACTGTACTTGTATGTGTGTGAATATAAAAAGAAATCTGACGCATTTACAGCAGTTTTCTCTCTCCTCAAAAATCCTCTTCTTTTTTTTTTTGTTTTTTTTTTACAATTCAGTGGCCTGCCATGAAAAAAAAAAAAAAAAAACGACTTTTACACATTCACTCGGATACAGCAGTACGTGAATATATGCTTATGTACAATGATAAAAAGACGACGCACACACGAATCAATCACACGACAGAGTGGGCTTAAAACGGGCTCGAAGAGTAGCTATGTGGGCGTGGATACCCAAGTTCACCTCGCTTGTAAAAGATCGGAGAAAAGTTAAAACACTCATAAAAAGGAAAATATATTTATATATATATTTATATATATATAGTTTTAAAATCCCTGCCCACCACCGCCGCCGCCGCCGCCGCTCGCTAACAACCCGAAACCTTGTGTTAGGATTTTGCCCACTGGGGCGTTGAGGTAAGTGAGAAGAGTCCTGCTTTTAGCTTGGGGCGAGCTTTGTAGCCGCTAAAGACAAACACGGCTAAAAAACTCACGTGTGTATCTTACAAAACTTAAAAGAGTGCAGACATTCAAATAGAAAAGAATAAAATTAATGGCTCAATTAAAATTATAAATGTGTTTTTTCGATGCTTTTTGTGCATTGGAAACCGCACGTGGCTTCGCAGTGCTGATTGCTGGTTCGACAAAAAGGTAGCGGCTCGACTTGGGAACGCTGGTTGGAGATTGTTCGAAAGCCGCAAAAGAGAGATTTAAAAGGAAAAAAAAGTGTGTAAAAAGTGTGTGTTTTAAAAAAAAAAAAAAAGGACAGAGGAGAGGGGGAGAGATGTGAAGGAGATGGTGAGGATAAATAACAAAAGAGTTCACACAGAAAGGAGGGAGGATCAGGCGAAGTACATGGTGTGTTGGGTGTCGTAGTGGATCTGAACCGCTTTGGCCAAGGCCTGAGGGTCCCGGCCGTTGCTCTGGCCCGACACGTGGCTCCCTTCCGCACTGCAACAGAGACAAGAAGTTACAATTAGTTTAGATGAACCAAATCTGAGAACATATACTAAAACTAAATTAATTCTTTAAAAACGTTGATCAAAGTTAATGGTTGGCAAGGAGCTGAAGCTTAATTTCAGGGCCTAACCTCAAGCTTTACCCTCGGGCCTAAGGTGGGGTACTCCCTGGACTGGGGCTGCTACATTTACAATTATTCCAAACCAATACCAAAATATACACTTCACTACAGAGTTTGGACACATACCGTATTTTCCGCACTATAAGGCACATCGGATTATAAAGCGCACCTTCAATTAATGGCCTATTTTAAAACTGTTTTCATATTTAGGGCGCACCGCATTACAAGGCTCATCCACCAGATGGCGCTGCGCTAAAGGGAATGTCAATAAAACAGTCAGATAAGTCAGTCAGTCTAACTTTATTAATAGAATACAAACCAGCTTCTTACAACTCCCTCGTTGAAAACAATGTATTTCCAACTCCATTTGTCACAGTTCAAAGCTACATGAACAGCGTTCGAGCGCTCAGTTTTCTGTCCCCTCAATGTCGCAACTCTTCTACTGAGATGGAGCAAAGGCCGCGCCTCCTTGTTCTTTTGCGGCAGGATCCATAAACACGCCTATGGCACACATGAACAGCTGGGACTGGAATTCCCCTTTATCGTTTTTACCGCTGTCACTTCGGCGACGCCCCCTGAATACGGTAGCCATAATTAACCAACATTGATCCATATATAAGGCGCATCGGATTATAAGGCGCACTGTCGGTTTTTGAGAATATTAAAGGCTTTTAGGTGCGCCTTATAGTGCGGAAAATACAGTAATCTTCTTGCTGTGAGGCAGGAGTACACCCCAGGCTAGAATTTGAATTATTTAGCCATTTACAGATATTAAAACAATTAGAAAAAGCTTCACACTTACTGTAAGCAAAAAGATAAGCCCATGTAAAAATAACTGACCTCTGATAACATGGAACATACTGCTTTAAGGAAACACGTTGACAAAAGCAAAGGTGAAATGAAAGTAATCCAAAGATGAAGTTTGTAGTTGTTGTATAAGGCTATAAAAGCAAGGAATTTGTGACAGGGAAAAAAAAAAGATCTATTCAATCAACTACTGACTGTTTGTTAATGGTCACTTGTGTCCATTCTACCTCTCAAACCTCTCAGGCTTGGAAAGTGCAAAATAAATCTAGTCCATTATTATTATTATTATTATTACATACTGCAGAACAGTAGGGCTGGATACTGTTAAACAATATCTTTGTGATGTTGAAAGACACATAGCAAGACCGTTAATGTTCCTTTGCATGAATAAATCAAATACATAACACTAAATAAATCATACAAACTACTGGTTTTAACTCATAGCTAAGAATTTTCCTCCAAAAATTGGTCTTTTATTCAATATTATTGTGTTTTATGATTGTAGAAGATGAATTAGCTCACCATAGGTATCAGAAATAGTATCGTTCAGGTACAAGTATCAAAAACCAGGTATAGCTTTAAGAACTGGTATCAAAAAATCTGAACTTCTGTCACTAGTTTACCTGTACATGTTACGTCTACGATAAGTTCTCCTATGGGGCCAAGTTAAAGTCTGAATAACTGACCTGTCGTGGTCCTTGTCCACCAGATGGTAGCGCGCTCTGAAAGCCACGAGTCTGGCGTAGTAGGCAGGAGCCGGGATGGAGACGGAGCGGGTGCAGCGAACGTAAGTGTGGCACAGCTGGTATGTGAGGAGCTGCAGTTCATCCGCCGTGAAGCAGTTATCGTCCCACAGCACGTGGTAATGGGAGGGCCGACTCGTCCCCTGGTTAAAAAATAATACAGTGTCAATATTTAGTTATGGTTTCAAGTTTTATACTTCTTCTTGAAGATACTTTTATGATGTTTTCAAAGCCAAGGAGGGTCCTAGGAAATCCTTGTTTTTATTAAACCAATTTTTTTGTACAGTAAAAGGCAAGAGTTGGAAATCCCAGACCAAAATTTTTTAATAGGTAGAAGAAACAATCTCTCTTTTCATGGTCCTCCTATCCTTGGGTGCCCAGATGTCCCTATTTAACCGTGACAGTCCCAGTTTTAGGCTCCTTGTCCTATGTCCCCAAGACATATGTGTAAAAACACTCATATGTCCTAGTTTTCAGCAAACCATGTCCCAGTTGTCTCTGTTTTAACCAACAGAAAAGCATAGTGAACTTAAAAACATTCTTCTAAAGTCTCAAATAACTTATGATTTCATTATTTTTATTAAGAAATTGCCATTAAAATTAACAACTTAAGCGCAGCATCATATACTTTAATGACATGAAGGAAAATTGTATGGATTTCGGATGCGTTTTTGTGACTGGTGATACCGTAATAAGTAGAAAAAAGCATTTGTCCCAGTTTTTTAATCTAAAAATCTGGTCACCCTATCCTATCGATCATTCATACAGTAATGAATTTCCCTGCTATGGGTAGTAGGTTTGTTCATGGTTAATCGGCATCACGGTCATAATCAATAGAAAGAAATACAAACAATTAACCGCTATTCTGTAGAGTAAAGGTCAAGTACAATAAATTAAACATAAAATTCAGCAATTGTTTCTTAAAATATACAAGCCTATAACCTTCATCTTTAGTTAAAAAACACTTTGGGGGGCTTCAAGTAAAAGTTAAACAGAAAAAAATACTTAATAATAATAATTAGTTTGTTTGCTCACCTGAATGCCTGCATGACTGCAAAGGTAGAAGTCAAACTCAGACGGATGTGTGATGGTGCTGTCCACTGTGGTGCCAGCCGGGACGTTTCCACTCTTTCCAACCTGTTACAGTTCATTAGTCAAATTTAATTACAAATGTTCAAAATATGTCTGAACAAAACATCTAAAATTAGAGATGCTTGACCCTCTCGGCCTTGTCAGAGCAGAAGAGTCTCGTGTGGTGGCGTTTCTGGACCACGATGTAGGTGATTCCCGGTCGATAGTCCTCTTCTAAACTGATACAGGCTTTTCTGATGGCGATCAGCTCTGGCCACGCAACCTGGGAGGGTATAAACAAAAAACTAGAGTTAGAAAATATAGATTAACCTTTCAGAATTATACATGCGTGCTAGTTTATTTTGAAGCTAATCAAGTCCGGGTGGTATTACTTATGCAGTATAATCCATCAAATTGCTTTACAGAACGAGAGATACACAGACTTTTCAATAGGACGAATTCAGAAATAAAAAGATAAAAGTTTTGGGGGCTCGTCATGGTATGGTCTTCTTCTCACCTGCTTCATCTGCCCCTCAGACACTCCTCCTCTGTAGTAGATGATCCGAGTCGGTTTGAAGCGAGTGGATTTATAAAACTGAATGAGCAGCTCTCGAACCATGTTGGTCAGGTCCTGGATGACTTCTTGGCTAAACAGTTGCTCCTAGGAAGATGAGAGACAACACAATGAAAAGCTTTAAAGCTCAGGGACAAACGGTAACGGAAGGTGCCTTAAAATAAAAAACAACTTAATTGTATGTATGCTTACTGTAGTCAGTGGTTGAGTGCCCTTAAAAAGAAAAAGTATAATTATTCACCGCCAGCAAATATCACCTGGTACAAGTCGCACGGTCTCTTACTAGGTGATATTTTAGTTTGCATGCATTGTATACAATAGTGGTCAAAAGTGTTGAGAATGACGCACGTTTTGTTTTTCATAACTTTTTCTGTTTTAATGTTAAAGATATTTTTGTCAGATATTACTTCTGTGTACTATGGAACACAGAAGTATGATTACAAGCATTTCCTCAGTGTCAAAGCTTTTACTGACAGTTATATTAAGTTTATGCAAAGAGTCAATTACTGCAGTGTTGCTCTCTGGTTAATAATAATAATAATAATAATAATAATAATAATAATAATAATAATAATAATAATAATAATGGATTAGCTCTTTACATGAGTCCTTTATTCCTTCACTCCTCAGTCACACTCAGTGGTGCTGAGCTACCTCTGCAGCCACAGCTGCCCCGGGACAGACTGACAGATGTGGCAGCCTTTCTGCCCCTGTGGCCTAATCACAATGACACATTCATACAGGAAAGGTGGGTGATGTGTCTTGGGCACATGATATCATGAATTTTCAAATGTCTCCTGCTTTCTTGACTTGCAGCAGCTGTGACCCGTTGTTTTGACCTCTTCCATATTGGGTCATGAGATGTTAGTGGACATGTGTCCACTGGTGACCCCTAACCAGCTCTAATCTTAGTCCATCCTTGACCAGTCTATAAGTAAACCCAGGGACATTTTCTTCTCCTGTATCCTATATAAGCTGCTGGGAAACAACACTCGGGGGCAGACTTTCAGAGACTCGGGAGTGAGTGGGGGGTGAGAGGCTCAGACGTTCAGATCTCTGTCTGTTCCATTAAAGCAACCTGACTGACCACAATCACACTATGGCCTCGCTGTTCCCTGCTGCTCTTTTTCTCATGACATCAGCACAACGGCAGCAACACTTGTATCAGGGATTGAACCGCCAACCTTCCAGTTAGTGGACCGACAGTTCAGCCTCTGAGCTTCTGCCGCGGATGTTTTGGTACCATTCTGTATTCACAGCTGTGTTTTTAAGCAGAGCGAGCCCACTGCCCCCCTAACACATGAAGGTCTCAGGAGGCTTTCCTGTTGTAGCGCTCAACTTTTCTTCTCAGGACAAGCTTTTTCCCAGATGCCCCATGGGATTCATGGGAGAATCCCAGTCTCCCAATCCCTGGACATTTTGCAGATTATAAGCTGCTCCCTTTCTTTTGCAGTCGCCACAGAAACCTGGTCTCAAAGTGATTTAGCAAGTTTTTACACAGATGCCCTTCCTGTCACAACCACCCATATACTGTGACTGAAGTAGGCAATGTGGGTCAAGTGTCTTGCCCAGGGACACAAGAGTCAAACCACCGACCCTCCAGTTAATGGGCAACCGCTCAACCCACCACTGATGCTCTTAAGTCTGTCTATTAGACGGTTTAGAAAGTTACGTCTCAATGCTTGCTGTACGACCATCCTCAAATCTTATGCACTCCACTGCTCCTCCTTCACACCAGCAGCTTGTTTCTGCTCATCAATTGGACAAGGATACGTCTTCTTATCTTCTTATCTATCTCAAGAAGTTAACCTGCTCCAGACCAGGTTAGCCTTTCAGCATAACTTTCCATAGAGGTCTACTTCAATAGAAACTGAACCAGCGTCATAAATACTGAAAAGTCAGAGTCCTGGTTAGGGCTGCACAATATGGAGAAAACATGCAATATTTAGTAACTGTGTTGAAAATTGCGATAACAATATTTGAAATAGAGCCTACTTTTCGAACATAGTAAGTTAAATTCAAGTTCCTGTATTTACAAGTCAAAACAGCGACAAAATCAAAACTTAACACAGACTAAACCAGGAATAAAACAAGGCTAAGCTGTGACTAAATTAATTAAATTACCACTAAAACTGGACTTTTTAAACATTTTTATTTAGTCACAACACATGTTCTTTTAAGGCTCTGGTGGAAAATGATTCTTCAGTGTAAATCTCTGTAAAAGACCACAGCGTTATTGCGATATATTTAGATTCTTGCAATATGGATATTGCGTTTGTTGATATTTTGCAATAACGATCATTTTGCGATATATTGTGCAGCCCTAGTCCTGGTCCAGTCATGAATAAAGAGAGGACCCAAAACTTTCTCCAAGAGCAACACTGCAAACGTTGATTCTTTGCATTAACTTCATGTAATTGTCAGTAAGAGCCTTTGGCCCTGAGGAAATGCCTGTATCTACACTTCAATGTACAAAAGTAATATCCGACTAAGATATAAAAAACACTAAAGCAGCAAACTTTGTAAAAAAAGAACAACACTTGTGTCATTCTCAGAGTTTTGACCACTACTGTACAACTACTACTACTGTAATACTACTACTACTTACCCCAGATATGTCCTGCCTGGAGGTCTGGACCCTCACGGTGGCGCAGTATCGACTCGGGTGTCCGTCCATACTCCCCACTACGGCAGCGATAGATGGCTTCTTCCCATCTCCGGCTGGAGGGTGGGTCACATCTGCTCCCAGGAAGATCACCGGCTGCTGGAAAACTGAGGGTCTGCAGCAAGAAAGACAGAAAATAAGGTTAAAACAGGAGAGGGTATTATTTAGAAATTTAAAACATGCATAAATAACATTACAGTAAAGGCCAAGACACACCAACCCAACCCCCACTGCTCTGTCACCTCATGTCTTCCCCGGTCGGCACAAAACTCTGCCGATAATGGGCTTCTGTAAATAAACCTCTGCAATGCTCAAGCGTTAAAACAAGTCTTATTACAGTAATGAATAAATGACTGGATTACTGCAGCTGTTTGCCTCAGAGGGAGGATCATATTTTCATCTGCATGAGGCTAAAGCTAAGGTAAGCTAACTGCAGCACATAAGTGTCACATTTGTAGGAAATAGTTCCAATAAAAGTTTTAAAAAGAAGTCATGTGGGTGGGTTTTTAAAGTTCAAGACGTGTCATCTTTAATCCAAGAAAGCTCAAGGAACGCCTCTTGTTTTTTTCATGTTTTTTTGTATTTAAACGCGTAGTACCTTTAAGGTTATTGTTCCTCTAAACTCCCCTCTTGTTCTCTCTGGCTCACACTGTAACAGGAGGGAGGTAACCGTAAACATAAGTGCGCTCCTCAGCTTCTTTGTTTTCTGCTGCTGCACTGTCTGTAGACTTGTCCATATTGAAAAAAAAAAATGCTCTAAGCTCATCATCGAGATAAACATAATCGTGATTCAACTTTCAGTTTGATTTTTTGGCACAGCCCTCGTCTTGACTTGACTCTACAGCCAGATCTGTACTGACCTCTGATGTGGGACCAGGACGTTGTTGATGCCTCCCAGTTTGGCGTTGATCTTGAGGCAGAGGTTGGACAGAGTCTGAGGGGACGTCTTCACCACGTTTTTCACCTGGACACACTGGGTGGCCATTCCCAGGAGAGTGTCTCCGACCCGCTTCACCTCAGCTGCAGGGGACAGCACACAAAGACGAAAAAAAACAAAAAGCGTGAATGGTTTTCTGTCTGTGTGGGTCTCTGCATCCTCTTCTCTCATCATCAGAACCCAATAAACAATGCATAAAAGTGACATTTCTTCATTTCCTCACCATAGACTGGTGTTTTCCCCGGCAGGATGACCACAATGAGCTGCAGACCCACGTAGGACATCTTCAGGTGTTTGAACATTGGCTCCACGCTGTCTGCTCCCTGGGCGTATTTACAGAAACACGGCTGGCCCTGGATCGGCATCCCGGCATCCTTCGAGATCTTCCTCAGCTGGTCTGTGAAGCTCCTGCAGGAAAAATGTACATATATTTAAAATGTGTCGTAAAACAAGCTTTAGCAGCGACTGTCAAACATTTCACACCAGATGTCGGCTTAGACAACATTTAGCTTGTTCTTAATGGTTGTAAACTTAGGCACAATATAGAAAACTTTGCTTTTTTTCAACATAATGACATTATTGCATAACATTTTGACTTTGACATCTTGTGTTATTTAAACATCCTTTTTTGTTGAATTAAAATTGTATCTATAAAGAATGACGTGACAATGGGGACTAAAATCAGTAATGAACCAAAATCAAATCAAGCTAAAATTTAGGACTCAATCCGGATTAAACAAGAGTTCTTTAGACACATGCACCGTCACCCAGAGTCTCTCCTGAAATGTTGAGGAGCACCTGGTTGTCTACAGTCTAAACCAGGTCTAAACTAGGCCTAAACCCTGGTCTAAACTAGGCCTAAACCCTGGTCTAAACTAGGCCTAAACCCTGGTCTAAACTAGGCCTAAACCCTGGTCTAATCCAGGTCTAATCCAGGTCTAATCCAGGCCTAAACCTGATCTAATCCAGGTCTAAACCAGGACTAAACCTGGTCTAATCCAGGACTAATCCAGGCCTAAACCTGGTCTAATCCAGGTCTAAACCAGGACTACATCTGGTCTAAACCAGGTCTAAACCACGTCTAAACCTGGTCTAAACTAGGTCTAACCCAGGACTAAACTAGGTCTAACCCAGGACTAAACTAGGGCTAAACCAGGTCAAATCCAAGTCTAAAACAGAAGTGAACCAAGACTAATCCTGGTCTAATCCTGGTCTAATCCTGGTCTAATCCTGGTCTAATCCTGGTCTAATCCTGGTCTAATCCTGGTCTAATCCTGGTCTAATCCTGGTCTAATCCTGGTCTAATCCTGGTCTAATCCTGGTCTAATCCTGGTCTAAACCAGGACTAAACCAGGACTAAACCAGGACTAAACTAGGGCTAAACCAGGTCAAATCCAAGTCTAAAACAGGAGTGAACCAAGACTAATCCAGGTCTAAGCTAGGTCTAATCCAGGTCAAATTTAGGTCCAAAACCATAAGAAACTAGGTCTAAGCCAGAACCAAACTAGGTCTAAACCAGTTCTAATCCAGGTCTGAACCAGGACTAGCCCCATCTAAAGTAGATCTAAAACAAAATAATGATTTGAACTGCTAAAGCCTCCTGCGTACCACCAGCTGTACCCTTACCACAGTTTGAGAAGCGCCGTTTGTGTTTGTGTGTGACTCACTTGAGCAGGTCCTCCCGACACTGTTTCTGAGGAGCAAAGCAGGCCACGGCCCAGACCTTGATCTCAATCCCGGCGTAGAACTGCTTGCCCCTCATGTCCCACACGCCCTGGTTGGGAGTGGCCACTGTTTTGTTCTGTGGAGAGAGGCCCTACTCTCTTAGTCATACCCCGCTTTAACCGGCTGACACAACATAAACAACAACAACAACAACAACAACAACAGACACAATAAATATCAGGGCTACCAGGCTTCAGGATCATTTATAAAAGGACTTTTCCAGGACATTTTTCTCCTTTTAAAACCGCCTTTTCTCTTTCTGTGTTTATATAATTTGGGCATTTTTGTGTGTGGCGTAAACTTCAAATTTCAAAGTACAGCGGCCTTGAAGGGTCAAATTTGTTAGTTGACAGCGAGTTGACAGTAGGTGTGAGTGTGGAAATGTCAGCCCTGCGACTAACTGGACACTGTTCAGGGTGTACCTCGCCTAAGGCCCATAGTTACTGTGGGTCACCTGCGACCCCTACTGGGAATAAGCAGAAGATGAATAAATGAATTTTCAGAAGCGTGGTGACCCTGAAGCAGAAGACTGTGCCACAATAAAACTGCACACTTACGGTTTTAGAGCCACATGCAGCTCTTTAGGCTTCTGACATCTGGTTATGTAAAGTCAATAAAGTAGATGACTTTGAAACAACCTGCATCATCTTCTCAAATTAAAATAAAACTCTTTATTGCCCTTTATTGGCTGTGCAGTTTATGCACAAGCTAAAACAAGTTAAATTAAAAGCACCAAGAAACTACTGGATGTAACTCCGGTTCTCAGCGTACATGTGGCTCCTGTATTACACCGCTGTATAGTGGTCTATTAAAAGATATTCATATAATCTTTTTCTTTAACCTTTATTTAACCAGGAAAGTCCCACTGAGATTCAGAATCTCTTTTGCAGGGGGGCCAGGACTCCCTACACAGAGTCAGGGAGAACATGCAAACTCCACACAGAAAGGCCCCACCCGGTCCGGAAGTCGAACCTGGGACCTTCTTGCTGTGAGGGAGGAGTGCTAACCACTATGCCACCGTGCCGCCCATATTTAACACAGTTCACACTTTTTCTTCCAAGTTAAAGATGTTTTACCTCTTCAACTATGAAAAACAAGTCCAGATGACCTCTTTTTAAAGCTTTTGTTGTGATTCGAGCAGCCTGGATGAGTGAGTCTACACAGACTCTTTGTTAGTTTGCGGCTCTTTAAATGCAAATACACTTTTTAGTCATTAATTGTCTTTTTGGATCCAGAGGTCTGCAGCGCCCTGGTCTAGACTACAACACAATGACCTCATTGCTAAGCTGTAACCAACAAAGTTCTTATAAACAAAGCATATTGTAAATTATTCCGTTTATATTCTTCCCTAAAATCAGCTACTCAAATGTGGCACAGCCTAAACTTTAAAACAACTTAAAATAAATTTAAGAAACAGCAGTGGGTTAAACAAAATAAAGACAGTTGCTTTTCCCATTTCAAATGCTGGACAAACAGAAACTTCACACTGTTGTTCAACAAGTTGTGAAATTACCTTCAGCCCAACATTAAACTACTGCTCTACAGTGAAGATGAAGCATGACTTTCATTCACACCAATAAATGGGAAAAGCTCACAGTCCACACTTAACAGAAGAGTAGGTTGATAAGACTCAAAATCCCAGCATGCACTTGGTTTTAACTAAATTTAGACATAAATTGAACAGATGTTAATAGTGGACTTTGGATGCTCTGCTGTGATTGGTTACGATAAAGTGATGTCTACTGTAAACTAGTAACGACATACAGCCCTAGTTAGCACAGATTTCCATTACAGTGAATGACAATGACAGCTAGCGTGCTAATCAAGATTTTAGGAGACACAAATTCAACATTTTCTGCAAGTGACAATTGTAGCTCAGAGACATTGGTGTTATGTCTCTATGAGGAAAAGGCTTTCAAATGTTGTTACTAGTTTCAACAAACAGGATCTGAATAGGGAAGCATGACATAATAATAATTAGACAATAATTTGTTGTTTCCCATTGACTTGCATTTAAAATATTTAATCTGCTCACTGTTACTTTAACCTTTGTGCCCCTAACTTTTTCTATGAAATTTGGCTCAGGTGTGTATTTTATCACATAATGTTGATTTTCTAAACACAAATGCAATATTACTTAATTTTTATTCTAAATTTGTTACGTTGTTCCTGTTAAAAGTGGACAAAAGTGTCCTTGTCAACAAAACATCAAAAAAAGTAAACGTTCATGTTTTTTCTACATTTTCTGCAAATATCTGCCCTGACCATAAATACCAAATATTTAATTATTTTCAGAATTTTAATTTTTTTATTTTTTTTATGCCAGTGTATGTAATAGCATCTCAATTTTTAGTTTAAAAAAAAAAAAAGAAATATTTTTAATATTCTCAATACAAAGTGGATTTATTTATTACAGCCTTGGGTCTGTCAAAGATGACAAACATTGATTTAGATGGATTTGGGATTTTTCTGTAGTGACTGAAATCAGTTTTAATGGGAGTTGGTTTTTAGATTCTACACAGCACAGTAAAAAAGTATCTCTAAAAATAAGTGTTGTTGGTGGTATTAGGCTGTAATAACCCTAAAAAAAAAAAGATTCACTTTGCTTTTAGAATATTATAAATATTACATTTTTTCTGTCTGTTTTCACAAAAAAATTGAGATGCAATTACAAACACTGGCATAACAAAGGTTACTATTCTGAAAATACTTAAATATTTGGTATTTATGATCAGGGCACAAGTTGATTAAAAGATTTATGGAAAAAAAAGTTGAAAAAATATTAATGTAAACATTTTATATGATGCTTTGTGACAGGGACACTTTTGTCTCACAGGAACGACGTCACTTTTTAAAACTGGGACACAGGAGTTAACATCTTACAAAGCAGGTTGAGTGAATATTTTCTCTCCAATCAGCAGAGTTCCTCTCCAAGTTCAACAGAAGAAATTAATCTTGCACAAGATCCAAAGACTTCCAAAGAAATGTTGCTTGAAAGTCAAACACTTTTGTATTTGATAACCAGACCGCAAGCCACAAACCGCATCAATTCCTACACAGGGAACAGGTTTTCTGTCTTTAAATTAAATCCCAAACAAACTACATTTAATACTCAGCTGTAATAAAATCATTTTCTGATGTGCAAGAAAACTAAATTCACTTTTACAAGCTTTACAAGTAAAATAAAAGATGCTCCAAGGCTATTTTTTATTTAATGCTGGGTGATTTTTGAGTCTTGTCATCCTTCAGTTGGCAGCACATTCATTTTCTTTCCCCCCAGACAAACCGTCCTTGAATCTCAAATCTGCCTTGACATTTCAGAAACACAGAACAAACATAAAAAAAGGCTTGCTAAAGAAATTACTAAATGCGAGTTTTGGTAAAAAAAAAAAAATAATAATAATAATTAGAAGTGTTTGTTGTCTAGAATGGATTTTTACAAAGTTAAGAGAAAGTAATTACTCTGTTTTGTAACTAACAAATGGAGTTTGTTTAGTGCAAGATTGATTTGAGATTCTGTGATTCTCAGCAGCTCAGGCCTTTTCTCAACCTGTTCACTCAAACTGCAAGAGGAAAATGTCACAGGAAAATTTGGCAAAGTAATCTTCAAACAGGTTTTGTAGGGCTGTGTGATGAATGTAATTACTTTGATAAATTTGTGTTTTTAATTTTGGATAATGTCAAAAATAGTCAAGTCGTAAAATCTAATTTAGCGGAAATTAAAAAGAAAAAAATATCTATTTAAATCCAAATCCACTTTGTGTTTAGCACATTTTACAAACAAGACAAAAGTGCTGCATATAAATAAATAACTCCAGTAAAATTAGCTCCACTAGTCTCCATTAACATAAGAACCAGTAAAACCAAATAAGAGCAATACCATAAAATAACAATAAATATAAAATTAATGAAGTAAATAAAAACAATGCACTATGCCATCATCTAATTTATTACTAATCAAAATCCTACATTTAAATCACTTTTTATGCCAACAAAAGAAAAAAATAATCGATAAAAATTGTGAATCAGCTAAAATTTTGAAAAGAAAAAAAAAGAAAGATTGTATTTTTTAGCCACATCGCCTTGCTTTAAGGTTATGTTATTTCCATATTTTTAAAGCGAGTGCGAGTAAAAGGAAGAGAGTTTAAAAGGTCGTTCACTGCTGAGATTCACCAAAGAACAATGGCACAAGAAGAGACTCCAGGGCTGTACAAAGATAATCCCACTACGTAAAATAAAATCTGTATATAAATGTCATCAAGTGTCTTTTTAAATACATTTTCATAATAAATCGATAAAGCTTTGAGACCGTTTTAAGACTCTGTCCACAGTATCTCTTTTATAAAACTCGTTAGCAGTTCTAACAATGAAAAAACATGGACACTGCTGATGAATTACATTTTAACAAAATATCTTTAATTTGGTAAAAGCATGTAGCAGCAAAACCAGTGGCTATTTTGCCTTGTTTTAAAATTTTCAAATTTACCTGCATTTTTTCCCCCCCAAGATTAAAAAGAAAAAAAAAAAATCTGCTTGCCTTTAAAATAAAAATATAAACTCCTATTTTACTGTTTATGTAGAAAAAAAATAATAATAAAAATAATCTTAAACCCATAATAAATTTAATACAAAGAAAAATGTTAAACTATTTGAATTACTCCCCTTTGAAGGAAGCTATTAAAACCTAAAAATATGTACTGTTTCTGGACTATAAGTTGCACCTCTTTCCATAGTCTGGCTAGGAGTGTGACGTATACTCAGGTGTGACTTATATATTAAAATATTTCAGGTGTTGGTTAGAGGGCGCTCTAGGCTTGTGTACCAGCATCTGCTGCACCTGTACCACTGACAATTTAAAATGTAAACATTACCACTAACAACTTAGGCTATAAAGACAACTGAGAAAGAGAGGAATAATTGGAAATGGAACTGATGCTGAGTCTGACGACAGCCACGCAGAGGAGGAAGCGGCGCTTCGTCTACCTCCGGAGTTGGCGGAGTTGTTCAGAAGCGACACCGAGGATGAAGAATTTAAAGGATTTAGTGATTAGGAGTGAGATGGTGAGTTTGGTGAACTTGTTATATTATGTTCTTTATGCTATAGTTATGTGAATAACTGTTAATATATTACGTTAACATACGAGACACCTATTCAGTTCGTTGTTTATGCTTCATGTAGCTGAATAACCATCAATGTGTTACGTTAGCAAACCACACACCTATTCAGCCTGTTGTTCTCTATTCTATTATTACTATAACTTGCCTTTCAAGATAAAATGTCTGTTCTTGGTGTCGGATTTTGTAAAATAAATTTCCCCCCAAAAATGTGACTTATAGTCCAGTGCGACTTATATACGTTTTTTTCTACTTCATTATGCAGTGGCTAGTGCCACTTATAGTCCGGAAAATACGCTAACAAAATATAATATTTAACCAATTTTATCAGTCACTACAACACTTAAGCTTGTCTTTCATAAGTTTCACTAGTTTAATATAAAAAGATTGTAAATATATTTCTAATTATCTTAGGAAAGAGTCCCAGTTTGTAAACCTCTCACTGTGGACAAAGCCTCCGGTCTCTCCCTCCTCCAGCCCTGGAGCTCTGTCTCGTGCCCTCAGTCTCTCCATGAAGCCCCCCTCCCCTGAGTGAAGAGCCCCGGTCCCGGTACTCACCCTGCCACAGTCCCTCCCAGAGTCGGTACTCACCCTCCCCCCATACTGGAGCATGGGCGCTGGGAGGACCCGCCCCGTCACCTCGGTCATATCGTTATGAACCACGATGCCGAACTCCTTTAGATAAGGGTCCGGGCCCCCCACCATACTGTTGCTTTTGACCTGAGACAAGACAACAGGGATTATTTAGGTAAATACTTACAATTTAAGTTTTTAGTGCCTTCTCCACAAAAGTATTACAATATATAGAAATACAAAAACAATGGAAAAACCTGGCCGCGTTTCGTTTTAAGCCTCAACTTTGTAACAATAATGAACCTGAATAATGTTGGAGTTTTATAAGAGAATAAAAACTTTAAATTGCTCAAAAGGCAGGTGGAGAGGTTAACCCAGATGACAGACAAACACAAACAACAACAAGACAACATCAGTTTCACACAAAATTAAACAAATGCATTAGGGATGCACCGATACCAGTATCGGGTATCGGTACCGATACCATGTCCAAGTACTCGTATTCATAAAAGTGGGCTGATACCAACAACCGATACCACTTTACAGCGCTGTCACGTGACATTCCCCTCTCAGCTGAGCAGTGATAACCAGTGGAAGGATTTCAAAGTGAACTGTATGGAGATAAAAGCAAAGCTGGCTCTACATTCTGCTCAACCAGACTTATCCCAAATCATATGTGAGTCCTGAAACTTAAGCAGTTGTCCTTTAGTTGTCCCGAAAATTATATAAGCGTGGGGTGTGAAGCAGTTGTTGTCTGATAAAACATAAGCAGTACCGTTGCTAATTGTGTTAGCTGCTGTATGTCTTTGCGAATCTCCGCTGGTTATGCGCAGATGCTCAATCTATTTTTAAAATGATTTTAGCGACTGAATAGAGGAGAATCTAAGCTTTAAAATGAGGTATAACATTAACATAACATTTAAATTTTAGCCATGGTTAGCTGTGTTCAAACCACTCTGTTGTAAAAATAACTTAGCATAGACGGCAAAAAGACGACCCGGTATGGGACGAATGAGATACAGCAGTGTGACTGTATAAACTATTAAGCAACCCCTATATAAGTACTCGTATCGGTACTCGGTATCGGCGAGTACTCAAATGGAAGTACTCGTACTCGTATCGGTTTGAAAAAAAGTGGTATCGGTGCATCCCTAAAATGCATGACATTCAACCTGTGGACAAATTCATTAGAGTGAAGTCAGCGTTGTGCATTAAATAGTAGCAGCTAATAGCAGCTGCAAACGAGTTCATAAAGAGCTCAGATTTGAACCTTGGAGCAATTAGTGTTTGGCTAAAAGTGCTGCTGTTGATCATCTTTGGGTAAGACTGAGGAACGACAAGCAAGACTGCATTGTAAGCAGTAAAATGAGCCTCGTCTTGTCTGTTTTCTCCTCATCAGTATAAAACATATTTGCCTTTGCACAAAACCATGTTCTTATTTTCCCATTTGTTTACGTTTAGGGCTGCAAAAAAACGCTTATTTTAATCGTCATTGAAGATTCTGTTTTGATTAGTCAATTAATAATCTAACAGAAGATTTAGAAACGCGCAGGAGCACTTCATGGTTTCACAAGTCTATGTAGAGCAGTGAGACCCAGCGTTTTCAGCTCTGGAGAGGGGCAGCGCCTTAGCATACAGGATTACTCAAACATGTGAATGATACAAAATAATACTCCAGGTCTGTTTTTGAGGTGGAAAAGCTACAAAAAGTTAATTTTGTGTAATAGGGGACCTTTAAGAACAGATTTAATTTAGTTATTTCTTCACAATGTCAGTCTTTCCTGGCAATGAAACTAAATATTACTCCAGGCACTGTATGTTTTTGAGGAGGTAATGACTTTTTTTAGACCTTTTTAAGACCATTGTTGAAGAAAATTAAGACCTATTTTATTCAGGGTTCTTTTTGCCAAGGTTTTCACATGACAAACCTAAAAAACAGTATTCAAAATGTCCATGTGTGGTACATTAGAAACACTTTTGCTGCAATTTCATTTGTTAAAATTGGAAATTAGTTACTAAAGAAAAAAATTGGGGCTCCGTTTTAAAGCACCGTCATGAACTAGTTGTGGCCGAATTTAAAACACTGTTTTAATTTCCAAAACTTTACACCAAAATATAAAATTTCAAAAAGTTTCCATGACTTTTCCAGGTTTTCCATGGCTGTACGAACCCTGTTTATAAGCATGCAGTGCACAAAAAGCTGTGTCATTTAATTGTGCCCATTTACGACAGTGAGCGCCGCAAAGTATTTTGTTCTTGGTATGGTAAGAAAAAAATAAAATAAAATCACAGGTCTCGTATCAGCGACGGTAAAATGCCTTTGAGAATTTAAGTGGGCATTTTAGAATAAGCTGAGAACGCAGGTAATTTACATTAAATACACGTGACATATTTAAGACCTGTTAAGACCTACTACTCTGCAGCTCGGCAAATTTAAGACTTTTTAAAACCCAGCAGAAACTCAGATTTTATGGTTAAGGGCACAGAAAACAATTTAGCAGAATAGGGGAACTTTAAATAAATGTTTATTAGGATCCCCATCAGCTTCCGCCATAGTAGTGGCAAGTTTTCTTGTGGTCCAGATTAAAATATGGAATAATTTAAATACAAAATACATTTACAATATAGTGCAATGTTTACGGATCATTCAGAATCAGATCATTATAGAATAAAAGACGTAACATATACTCACAAAACCGTTTTTAAAACATATTTATATAAAGCCATCCATCAGAGTTAGGACTGAGGTGAGATCTTGGAGCTTTTTTTAAGTCCAATCTTAACTTTTTAGGTAATTTATTCCATAGCTGAGGTGATCTTAAAAAAAAAACTTTTGTAGACAATTTGCATTAGAACATTTTAGATTTAGAACAAGTCTAGATTAATGTGAATGTATCTGATCCGAATATTTGAGCCTTTCATAAAAAGAATGTGGTCGACCTGTTAAATTTACCTTCTTCATAAATGTATATTGTGTTTTAATGTTAAGTAGAGGCCAGGATAATGCCTGGTGCATTTCAGAAACACTGGTAGAGTAAGGAGATCTTAAAACTAAGCGAGCAGCCTTATTTTGGATGAAAGTTTTGTTTTATCTGTTTTATTCGTTGCAGACCGTATTACTGAGCAGTATTCTAGATGAGACAACACCTCTTTCGTAACTGCTGCCATTATTTAGGTTTCTAAGCCTGACTAAGATGTAAGCATGGATTTTATTAACATTATTGTGGTCAGTCAGTTTGGTAACATTATATTCCATGACATCATTTCCCAGATTTTTACTGACTCACATGAAGATTAGTCAGCTAGATCTGCGGTTTGTTTGAGTGCGAATGCTTTTTTTTTTTTTTACACTTTTACCACAGCCCCTCAGAAGCTCGTCTCGCTCACCAGTCGGCTGATCTCCTCTTGTCGGTCGGGGGCAGAGCGAGCCGTGGCCTTGATCATGGTCGAGGTTTGGTTATCCGTCAGCTTCTTTATACAACGCTGGCCCGCTACTATGTTGCAGACCTACGACAAAACATGTAAACCTGAGTAAGCTGCAGAGACTTGGTTAATATTTTAGTCTGAAAGTTGCCCTCCTGACCTCTAGGGGGAGGTAAGTGTGCTTCTGCTCCTGTCCCACTTGCAGACAGGGTAAGTGTGGATATTTGAGCTGCAGGTTGTACTTCTGTTTGAAGTACTGGGCGACGGTGCACTCCATGGCTTGGCCGTTCTCGAGCTGTAAGGGGAACCTGTGGACAAATGGAAAATAATTAGAGAGGCACCAGTTTGGAGCCAATGTTTCAGACCCGTTTTCTTTTAGACTCATTTCTAGCTCCAGCGTAATTCATTGTACCACTCTTTGTATTTACACGTCCGGTCCTGAGTGGCCTCTTTGGTCTGCATTAGTTGACACATTTTTCAGGCCGTTGACGAGTTTATATGATAAAGAAAAGTCGTTTTGTCCTGAACAAACTTACCAAACTTGCCACTTGTAAATGTGAATTTTGATTAAAGTTTGTCTATTTTTCTAAACTGTAGGCCAGTGATTCTCAAACTTTTAACACCAAGGCTTTTAAGTGCAATATTTAACAGACTAAAAAGAGCCTAAACCAGGACTAAACCAGGTCTAAACCAGGACTAACAAAGGATTGGAATAAACCAGGACTAAACCAGGACTAAACCAGGACTAAACCAGGACTAAACCAGGACTAAACCAGGACTAAACCAGGACTAAACCAAGACTAAACCAGGACTAAACCAGGACTAAACCAGGACTAACAAAGGATTGGACTAAACCAGGACTAAACCAGGACTAACAAAGGACTGGAATAAACCAGGACTAAACCATAATAACCCAGGCCTAAGTCATGCCCAAATCAGAACCTACACCTGGTTAGTTTAAACCGGGACTCAAAAAGGACTAAACCAGGACTAACAAGGAAGAGGACTAAAGTGTAAATAAACCAGTTCTAAAGCAGGAATAAATTGCGCCTAAACACGAACCAAACAAGGTTTAAATCAAGACTTAACCAATTAAAAAAGCAGGACTAAACAAGGTCTAAGCGAGGACTAACATGGGACTAAACATGGAATAAACCAGAACTAAACTAGGTCTAAGGCAAGACTAAACCAGCACTTAACCAAGACTAAAAATTAATCCGGCTCTAAACCAGGTCTAAACCAGGACCAAATATGATTAATCCAGGTCTAAACCAGGACTAAACCAGGACTAAACCAGGACTAAACCAGGACTAAACCAGGACTAAACCAGGACTAAACCAAGACTAAACCAAGACTAAACCAAGACTAAACCAGGACTAAACCAGGACTAAACCAGGACTTAACCAGGACTTAACCAGGACTTAACCAGGACTTAACCAGGACTTAACCAGGACTAAAGCAGGACTAAAGCAGGACTAAAGCAGGACTAAAGCAAGACTAAACCAAGACTAAACCAAGACTAAACCAGGACTTAACCAGGACTTAACCAGGACTTAACCAGGACTTAACACAAAAAACAGGTCTACAACAGGACTAAACAAGGTCTAAACGAGGACTAACATCGGAACTAAACATGAAATAAACCTGGACTAAACTAGGACTAAAGCAAGACTAAACAAGGTCCAAACCAAAGCTGAACAAGGACTAATCCAAGACTAGTCCCAACTAAAACAGGATTAAGTTTGGCTCTACATTAAACTAAATCAGGACATGAACAGCAAAAGACTCCTGAGCACCACCAGAAGAAGTCTGCGTACCAGCAGTGAGACCTACACCACAGTTTGAGAACCACTGCTGTGTACTGTAAGAGGTGCAACAGCTTCTATAGTACACACAGAGAATTTAGTCTCGTCCCTGGAGGCAGAACCAACAAACGCAAAATAACCTCTCTTTGGATGCAGGATCAGATATACAGTTGAAAGAAATGCTCAATAAAAACATGAAAAAATGTCTTTTTTTTTTTTTGCAGCATTAGTTTAGGCAGACTGTGTTTGTCTATTGTTGTGACTTAGATGAAGATCAGATCACATTTTATGACCAAATCATGCAGAAATCCTAGTATTTGCAAGGGGTGCCAATACTTTTTCTTTCAACTGTAAGTAGAAATATGTTTTGAATGTCTGTTGTTAATTTGCAATCATGAAATAAAATGATTGTGTAAAAACATGGCACATTTACAGTGATATTCTGGATAGTTCCTAAATGGCTCACAAGCTGAAACAGGTTTACTTAGACATTGCTCAGTTTTAGTTTCACTTTGCGACAGTTTGCGGTTAAAAAAAACTTGCAGAGTCCTCACTTACGTTTGGTGGCTGGCCGGTCTGCGCGTAACGTTACACACTCGATACTTCCTCTTCATCTGGCCGCAGTGTGTGACCTCCACTTTTAGACCTGTTCACAGACACAGCAGCCACTCTTTACACAAACGCCAAGCTCATTCTGACACATTCACACTGTAACGTTGATTCTCTGTTTAAAAGATTATTGCAAGCATTTACAGCTGGCACAGAAATTTTCTTGACAATTAAGGACTGCAAATTTACAATGAGACAATATAAATTTTCAACAAACCCCTTGTTTCTTCTTTATCTTTAGACAAGGTGCAGGTGTAGCGATAAGCTGCAATAATTGTATACAAGGTGCAGGTCAAGAAATTTCAATACTGTGCAAAAGTCAAATTATTTCAGTAGTTTAGTTCAATGTGGGTTATTTTATTATATAGATATACAGTCTTACAGCTTTAGTACACACTGTTAGAGCAAAATTGTTCAAACCTGCTGTTAATGAAAACCATAATTTAGTATCAGATAAAATTTGAACATTACACATTTATTCATCTTCTGTTTATGGAGTTCAAAGGTGACCGCCCACCTCCGGTTAATTACCCATTCATTTTCCCCACTGATTGAAAAATGCATGAGTTCAAAAGCTTGACAAGTGCTAATGAGCTACACTATGTGGTCACTCACGATAATAACATGATTAATTTATTTTAAAAAGACTAACCAATACTTGAAAATTCAGTGTTTTTTATTATTAAATGATCATGAGTCACCCCAGAGCTGTTTAGCCTCCCTCGAGCCACGTTGAACGTTTAATTCACAGATTTTCTGAAACGTCAATGGGCAAATGAATGGGACTTTACTTCAGGAACCAGGGGGCCACTGTTGTGCTCCATGGCATTAGGAGCCGTGGACACTGGAGCCCATCCCAGTCACTATGGGCCTTAGGCGGGGTACAACCTGGACTGTGGAGTAGACTGTGGAGTAGAAAGTGTTTACAATTTAAAAAAAAGGTGTCTAATGTGTTGATAAATTGATGCATCGCTTTTGAAATCGAAAAATGCCCTAAGATTCCCACCACTAGATTTTACCCAAGGACAGTCAGCTCTAGTTGGCCCAGAAATTCATGTTCCCGTGTGAGGAACAGACCTGACCACAACTCACAGTCACAATCAAACATGTCTGAATTTTAAAGTCAACTCAGGGCGCAGTCTTGTAGTGTGCACTGATTACAGACAGACCTCCTGAGAGTTTGCGCCCCACACTGAAAATCTATCTACATTAAATAAAATGACTCGAAATCAGATTATTAATCTTGATTTGAGCAATTTTCACTAGACTAGAATTATTACTAGATTATTTAACTTGTTTCAATCTTGTATACTGATTTCAAGCAACATTATCTTACCCCGTGGACAGATATTTTGCTTTAAATCAGTAAAAATAGCTTAAAACAGGGAAAAAATAACCTGAAACAAGTAAAATATCTAGTAATGTGTTACCTATAACTAAATAAAACCAATCTAGTGGGAAATTGCTCAAATCAAGGTTAATAATCTAATTTCAAATCATTTTATCTGATGTAGATATTGATTTTTTGCAGTGCAGTCTTTATTTGTCACAAAAAATAAAATAAAAAATCAGCTGAAAACTGGTTGTTTGGTGTGTACTCCAAGTCTTTTCAAAATATGCAACAACTGTAAAAGTTGTGCTGTGTATCCCTAGCTTTAGTCGCATGGCTATCACTATCACAGAGAGACAACCATTCACTCTCACTTTCATTCACTAGGGGTAATTTAGAGTAACTAGGAATGTAACGTATTGGCGATATTGCAATAACAAAAGTCTCTCGATATCGTCGTGGTCTCATTACAGTATCAAGCAGTATTCTCCCCGAGTGAAAATAGTTTTGTAGTAGTTAGTTTTGTTGCAGCGGCGTGGTAAAAAGCAGAGAAAACTACATAGACCATCATCCTTTGCTCCGTTTGAGCCTGAGCGCAGCTATCATAATGAGCCAACATGGAGGAGGAAGCCGGTGATTTTAGCAGCGTTAGCAAGATAAATAAGTGAATATCAAAACTGATGGCTGTTTTATGTAGCGGAGGATTCAAAAGGTTAGTAAATACTACACTAAAAGTTACTCAAACTTTTCACGTTCACCCACGACACGGCAACGCTTCACTCGTTCATTTCCTCTCTCTCCCCCAGGCTCCGTGCGGCCGTAGTCCGCCTCAGAGGAGCGGACTACAGGCTGGACTTGTGCTGAAAACCATAAACTAACTCTAGTGTCCAGCAGAGGAAGGGTGTGAGCAGGAGTTTGTGAATAAAATAAAACGGTGAACACTCTGCGCTGACTCCTGAGCTGTGCTGTTTGTTTACAGAGCCTCATGGCCATTGACGTATAAGAAGAGGAAGTTCCTTATACACAGTCAACGCTCATGGCACTTGTTTGAGCTGCTGTGTAAAACTTTTTGTTGTCAGACAAAACTAATGTGATCCAGATGAAAACTTAGCTGTCTGTCACAGTTTAGAGCAGATAAAACATGAAATAACACAATTATTGCACCAAGGGCTTGGCAGGGCATTTTTATATAATAAATGTTATCGTAAGCATTTCCACAATATCGCAATAAACATCATATTGTGAAGTTAATATCGTAATAATATCGGATATCGTTACATCCCTAAAGGCTGGGACACACCGGGGCGATCATCAGCCGTTGGGCGTGGTCGGTGACGTGAGTCTGTTTGGTGAGTTCTGCACCGTCGGACGTAGTAGGAGACAGTTGGACGTAGTTCTGGCCGATTGAACATGTTGAATCGGTGTCAGGCGTCGTTCTCAGAGTGCCCTGATTGGCTGTGTCCCGTTCACAATTTGTCAAACAGCTCAAGTTTAACATCAAAAAATAAGGAACTTTCTGTTTTACAACTACTTCATTATGTTTCCACATCTGTGACGGTAATGTTAGCAGTTAGCTTAGCTTAGTTTTAGCCTCATGCAGATAAAAATATAATCCTCCTCTGAGGCAAACAGCTGCAATAATCCAGTCTCTTTTATTCATTACTGTGATCAAACCAGTTTAATTTAGCGGGTATGATTATTATTGACTGATAAATACTTTAAAGTTAAACGCGTGTGTGTTGCAGAGTTTTATTTACTCGAGTTTAAATAACCGCGGCGTTTAGTGACTAGCGCTGCCTGCTGTTGTAAATAGTTATTACGTTTTGCACATGCGCACTGCTCGGTCGTGGGTCTGAATCGCTCCGGTGTCTGCAGCGACCTTCAGTGGCGACAGAGGAGAAGTGAGGAGACGAGCAGTCGCCTCTGCTGACAGTGGTCGAGCACTGAGTTGGTCTTTCCCAGGCTTAAGAGTCACCAATTCACCAAACACATGCAAGTCTTTGAACGGTGAGAGGAAGCCGGAGGAGAACCCACAGCATCTGAGAATTGATGCCTTGCTGATTGGAGGGAGCACTAACAGAGCTCTGCCACTAAAAATATTCATCATAATTAAAACTGAACTGCATAGTAAGAAAGTTTAAGACAGTACAGTAACTCGTCCCAGGACAAAATACATTACATTTATGCATCTTACTAGCTTACGACATGCAAGTGTTTTCTCTAAATGTTACAGGACATGAGGGAACCCTATATTAGCCAACTTCAATACAGATCCTAACCTGGCCGGACATTTTACAGACCTTTAACAGCCATATTATGACTCACAAATGAACACCTGGCTTCATTGTGAGGTGAATTTGATACACAATGACTCACTGTACATTAATACCACACTCCTCAGTTCTTTGTGGGGGGGTCAGTTCTTTGTAAAATAACGGTAAATACATTGTGTGCTCACCTCTTATCTCCTTGGTGAATTTGACACGCTGCGAATCGGTGAGTGGTTTGGTCTGTTCGTTTATGTTCTGAATGTCCAACACTTCACACATGAACTCGATCACAGGCTGGGCTCGGTAGAAAGCAGTGGCAGAAACTGTGGAGCAGAAAGAAAACAACATGGTGTCAGTGGTTTTAATGGTAATCTATACATCGATCAGGTGTTACAAAATGACCACTGACAGGCACCTGTTAGTGGGTGGGATATATCAAGCAGCAAGAGAACATTTTGATCTATAGGTTAATGTATTAGAAGCAGGAAAAACTGGCAAGCGTAAGCATTTGAACGAGTTTGAGCCAAAGTACACAGACGACTGAGTCAGCGCAACTCCAAATCCACAGCTTTTGTGGGCTGTTCTCAATCTGTGTTCACATTTTATAACTTAAAATAATGTATATGTGGAAAACGTCTTATTTTGGGGACCTGTTACTTTGCCGTTGCAGAGAACGGTGTCTGTCGTCCCCTGCTGGCAACTGTGGTGACTGGACAGAGCATAAAATGGCTACTTAGCAACATGAGGCTAACAGATAGATAAATGAGCCGACTGCTTCGTAGTAGGTTTAAGGCTGAAATGATCAGAATGAGTCCAGTGACGGTGTATGGGAAACGCACATGAGCACTTCCTGGTTTCACGTGTCTACATAAAGCCGTGAGAGTTTTCAGCTCTTGAGGGGGGCAGCGCCTCAGTATACAGGATTACTCAAACTGAATGTGAATGATTCAAAATACTACTCCAGGTCTGTTTTTGAGGTGGAAACGCTACAAAAAGTTAAATGTGTGTAATAGGGGACTTTTAAGAACATATTTAACTTAGCTTTTTCTTTGCAATGTAAGTCTTTCCTGGCAATAGCTATTTGCAAAATTATGCATTGCAATGAAACTCTATAAACAGACAGTATTTTACAACGTGTTAAATGGAGAGGCACGCTAAAGGAAAACCCCAGCTATTTTAAAAATATACAGCAGATGCAAGTATTGACAATAAAACACAATCACCCTCAAATTTTCCATTGTAGTGTCAACAGTAACTAATATCTACTTAGTATCCATCTGAACTGCCCAGTACCACAGAGAAATGTCTCTTATGCACATATTTGAGACTTCATAATATCTGGTTTATGTGGCCCTGATACATAATCATATAATACATTTGTTGGAGTACAGGAAGCTACACTTGTACTTTTTAAACAATAGTTAACCATTGGAACTGTGTCCTTAGACTTTAAGAAAAAGAAGGAAGGAAATTCGGGAACAGAAAACAACAATAGAGTGTAATGAGAATGTGCTTAAGTGGTTTAAGGCTTTGATCCAACACCGTCTGAAAACTCACCATCGATGTTGAGCATCATGTTCCACATGGCAGGACGGACAGACTGATGGAAACCAAACCACACCTCTCTGCCTCCGCCCAGAGGATGGTAGTAGCCTTCAGGAGGAGAGAAGAACGACCGACCCACAGGAGTGTATCTGGGAAGAGAACAGAATCATGCAATGGCCATCTATAGAGAAATTCAGGTTACATAGTGTTAGTTTGATCATTTTCAAAACTAAATGGCTTTGTAGCTCTATGCCTAGACCAACACTCTAGCTTTGTCAAGACTCTTATCTTCTTATTTCAAAGAGCAAAGAAGTTAATCGACCCTTTACACATGACGTCAGACAGCTTCCGTTTTGAGACGATGGGATGTATCTTCATTTCCAGTGCCGCACTTCTCCCATAAGAAATTCACCCATACTTTTTTCAAATTGCCGTTTACAAGTTTACACAATATACAGCGATTTTCAAATGAATATTTACCCACAAAACGTTCAAAATTTGCGAAAGAATATTAATTCTTCAACGAAGGATACTTGGATTATGAAGTGAGTGCTTTGTTATGTAGCTAGATAGCGTTAGCAACATGGCTAAGTGATAGAGCTGCGCTATAAAACAGTGTTAGATCATGTCATGATCTGAGTTTATCTGAATATTTGACAATCTGCTTATCAGGAAATACCACTGGATAGTACTACAGTATATTTTCATTTAGTAAAGCTCTGTGCTCGAACACTGACTCTGCTGTAGTGATCAGTCTGTGACAAAATAGACTTTTCACATCTACTGCCAAAACTACAGTGGTTTGTGTTTACTTTAATCTTTACTTTAATTCATCAGCAAATCTCTGTACATCATGTAGCCTTATATTTGGCAAATTTTTAAGACTCCGAGTAAATTCCATACTGGCGAGCAGCAGCATTGGAAATGAAGATACATCCCATCGTCTCAAAACGGAAGTTGTCTTACGTCATCGTGAAAAGGGCCTATTGTCACATATATAGTTAAAAAAAAATGCATGAAAAAAAACATGCAATGAAATTCTTAATTTCTTGCTCACGTAGTTAAATAATATACTACCTGGGGAGATTCTCTGTGTTTCTACAACTTTTCAGTAGGGGTCTAACAATACACTAAAATCAGTTCAATTCAGTACAAAAAAAAAAAGCAGAAAAAATGTATTTGTTAAAACCAAGTAAACATTAGCTGTTTTATATTTTTTTTAAAATAAAGCGACCCGTTTAGGTGATCTGTCAAACAATCTTAAATTAAACTCTTTATAAAAATACACTATTGCAACAATTAAACATGTTGTCAAAAAAATGTATTATAAGTTGTTTGGAACTGAAAACTGAACACTAGCTATAAAAACACTTTTACTCTGTTATTGCTTTGGCTCCATTGGAATTACCTGATAAAGGCTGCTTAAATACTGAAGTAAATGATGAAGTGGTCTGTGTTTGCACCACATTGCTTTTTTTTCCTTGTATTTACAGTCTGGTGATGCTATTTTAAGTGCGTTAAACTAGTCATGTTGATTTCGACAGGGGAGCCACAATGTTCCCATACAGGAGACCGCAGTGATTTGGGAGGGTCATGCATTAGCCCTTTGTGATACAGGAGTCATACTGCCTTTTACCAATACAGTCCACCACTTAATAGCGTCTGTGCAGAAACTTGTGTGTGAAAGTTAGGTTTGCCGTGCTTAAATTCGCCCTAAATCCTTAAATTTACTAACAGAAATACTATGGAAGCGGTACACAAGTGGATCGAACCAAAACAAGACACTACAGCCACGTGTACTAAGGGTGCTCCGATCAGGATTTTTGAGGCCGATCACCGATCAGCCTTTGCTGTGATCGGCCGATACCGATCACGTGGTCTTCAATGTAGTAATGTAATGTATGCAGGCTATTATTTAAAAAAAATTGAAAAATGCTGTAGCCTTTGTAAATGTAAAAGTACAACAAAATTCTACTTATTTTTTGTTTTAGAAGAGGTTTTGTTGCATTATTGGTCTTTAATGTGTGCCCAGTGTCTGTGGCTTTGTTTGAATGCTCCCTGATGTAAAAATCAGCTGTTCTTCTTAATTGGTTCCTTTAATGCGAGTCCGCAGGTCCAGCGCCTGTGTCCGCGTAACGCGCAGCCAAACCAGGTTGAAACACAGTGGACTAAAGAGCAGACAGCTCCTGCTGCCAGTTTTGACAACGTCTGAATGAAGAAAACGTGCAAAGAGAGCAGAGAAGACAACGATGAAAGGTGCTCTTCCCAGACACATGGGCTGCCCTTTTACTTTCTCTTTCCATTAGCAGCCACTTGGTGCAGTTTAAGCCACAAAACGCACAGTTTTCTCCGCGCAACAAGACACAGGCAGACTCTGAACTTTCTTAATGCTTTTAACGTAAATGTTAGCAGGTTAGCTGTAGCTCTATTTGCGTTGATGTTTGCAAATCGGCATCGGTTCTGTCCCGTGCGCTCCAGAGCAGGCGGGGACAAAGCGGGGACATAAAGCAGCAGCTCCAGGGCAGGTTTGTTAGTTATAACCAGGGCTTAACTTACAAACACTGCTAGAATAACACTACTGCTGTTTAATCAAACTGGAGTTGCAGGACAGTAAATGTGAGAGCCTCGCGTTAAGAGACAGACAGCAGGTCTCACGTCAGTACCTCATAGAAGGCAGGTGCCGCGTGATGACGTCCAGAGCCTGAACCGAATCCTCTGGGACCTCGTTCAAGTGACCCGACAGCGCCTCCAGCAGCATCTGAAGAGACACTACCGACACCCACTGTAGGGACACTTTGAACGTCTGGTCTTTTCCCTCTCCGGGCAGCGTCACCTCCAAATCCACCTGGACACAAAGCAAGAGATCATAGTTGAGAGAAAGATAAAAAGGAGAAGATTCTCACCTTCCACTCCAATAGCCTTATGCTCTGTTACTAACACTGAGGTGGAGGTGGCTGAATGCAAATGTCAGTCCAGTAAAGCTCATATTAACACTCTTATACAGAGTTTTGCCAGGTTTTAGAACAAAATTTAATGCCAAGATTGCCGGCAGAATAATAACATGTATGAACTTTACACTAATAAAATATCAGTATTACTCTGAAACTTCATGGTTTTATTTTTAAAAGCCTGCAGGAGAAGTAACTCTAGTTCTGCAATACAAATCTCAAAATGGAATCAAAAACTTCAGAGGTAACAGCATTTACTGCACTGTGGCCATGTTTTTTGCAACATTACACAGCCCATATAAACAGCAGACTTAGCCTTCAAAAACGTACTAAAGAATCATGTGGGTGACTCAAAGATATTTGTAAAACCATCATTTGTTTCCAAATTCACATACAACTTGCAAAAAAAAGACAAACCTCTCTGTTGTTACTTACAAAGTATTCATCTAAAACATATTTTTGACAAGGGCAACACTGAAAAATCTCCCAATTTGACAATTTAAGAGTTAGATGGACAAAATTTAATGCCTGTCCATATGATTTAATATTTTTAAGGTCTTGATTTTGGCAACAACAAATATAATACCTTTATAATAGTTTTAAGACCTTGTGGCTACCCTGTTATACCCACCCGGTCTCGTCCGATTGGCAGTGGATGTGCTGTGTACATGTTCCTCTTCCCGTCGTAACCCGGCTGTCTGTCACCAAAGATCTGCATCTTAAAGTGCCGCACCATGGTGTCCACCACCTCCCTGGGAAACACAAACAAACAGGGTAATTATTAAAAATGTTAAGGATAGACTTGTTACCCACCTATGGCCTTTAAGTACAAAATTTAAAGGTCTCTCTTAAAGGGGCTATATTATGCAAAAATCTCATTCTCTGAGCTTTCTCCCATGTTCTAATGTTGTTCTCTCATTAAAAACAGACCTGGAGTTGTGTTTTGTTTCATGCACACCTGTTTAAATAATCCTGTATTCACTGGCGCTGAGTTTCTGAGGTTTGAGTTCCACAAACTTCAGCTTCTCCCACAAAAGCCCCGCCCACTCCAGGAAGTACTGACCAATCAACAAGCCCTCTACATCCAGTCTGCTCTCATTCATTTATCCAAAAAAATAGCTCTGTTTCCACTGATTCCGCACATTTTTTCATTTTGTAGAAAAATCTTTTTTGTTTGTGTTCAAAATACGGCAACAGTCTGCACTCTCCTGCCCTCTGAGGTGCCCAAGATCGGATTAAAAATATGAATAAAAGCAGAATCTAGCCGAGTGAGTGTGTTGTTACCTGTTGACCCTCCGAGGCCGTTTCTCAGGCTTGATGTCGATGTCATAGTGGTAGACATCGATCTTGGGGATCTGGACCTGGAAGTGGTTGGCGAGGAGCCGTATGGGTTTCCCCACGGTGCCGAGGCCGGGACGTCTCGGAGGCTGGAACAGAGAGGTCGGGGCGGGCGGGCCTGAAAACACACAGCATCGAAACTCATTATTATGCCCAACATCAAACAAGATCACATAACTTATTTGTATTGATTAAACTGAATACACACAGGAGTTTCGTTAAACTTTTTGTCACATCATGTTATAATCTACCAGGTCTAGCCTTGAGGTTTTTTTCTAATTACAAAAGAACCTTGTGTCTTTGTAAACCTTTTCAAGTAATTCAGACTAAAAGCTGTTTGTCAGAAGGCTCTGGCATTTCATATTTATTCATTCTCTTCCACTTATTCACATCAGGGTTTCACACAGCTATGGGCTCGTTAGTCACAGGCCTGGTACAGAAACGCACAAAGAGACAACCATCCACTCTCGCATTCATTCACGATGAGACATTTAGGCCTTGTCCACACAGACAGGCTGAGGCATATCTGCAAAGGTTTTTTAACGTACAGGCATTTCGTCTAGGGCTGCACAATATATCGCAAAATTATCTGAATATCAGCAAACGCAATATCCATATCGCAATAATATAAATATATCACAAGAACGCTGTGGTCTTCCATCTGACAGATTTACACTGAAGAATCATTTTCCACCTGAGCCTTAAAAGAACATGTGTTGTGAATAAATAAAAATGTTTAAAAAGTCCAGTTTTAGTGGTAATTTAATTAATTTATTCACAGCTTAGCCTTGTTTTATTCCTGGTTTAGTCTGTGTTAAGTTTTGATTTTGTCACTGTTTTGACTTATATTTTTGTGAAATGTAGTGAATTTAACTTACTATGTTCAAAAAGCAGGCTCTATTTTCAAATATCGCAATAATATCGTTATCGCAATTTTCAACAAAGTTATTGAATAACGCATGTTTTCTCCAGATCGTGCAGCCCTAGTTTCGTCCACATAGATCCAGCGTTTCGGGGCCCTAATATGATCATTTTGAAACCGGGTCCCAGAGTTGAACATTTTTAAAACACCGTTTACATGTTTACAGTCCATACTCATCTTTTCTGAAACAATGACACCATAGCCCCACCTCTCCCTTAAGCTGCATGAGCTAAACTCTGACAACATCAACAACAGCGGCGCGTTACGGTGTTGTGTTTGAGCTGCAGAGACACTGCTGAGCTTTTTATGGCTTTTACAACAAAATATTCTGCCCCTCTCACTACAGAATAAGGTCATCTTTCTAGCTCACACATTCACAAACATGTTTTTCTGTTTACGTCGAGTTTTCTGTGCATGCCCCATTTGTTCTTCTTGTCTGATTTCAGTGTATTTCTAACACTAACTAACAGACCCGGCATATGTATAACAGCATCTTCAGTGGTTTTCTGAGACGGTTTGAGAAAACAAAACAAAAAAAAAACATTTTCAGCTCTATGTGGATATAGCCTAAGGTTCTCTACTTTTACCTAAACATGCATGTGCAGGAAGAGGCGAGAACCCACAGTAACACAGGGAGCAGGACATCTGATCCACTGAGATTGTAAGTCTGAAGATCAAACCCACATTCCTCCTTGCTTGGAGTTAGAAGCACTAACCACTCTGCCATCATGCAGCCCAGCAACAATTCCTTACTCTACCTCTTCATCTTCCCATCAAACTCGTACAAGCGGCCAAAGTATTAACCTTTTCCATAAAAGGGCTGATAGCACATTAGCCGTTTTAATGCTTATTTGATAGATTGAGAATAAAAGGCCATTAAATTCACATTTGCCAAACCAAGCCACGCTCGCATCAATGCCACCTGCTTGAATGCGCGCAGCCTATGGTCCATAAAGCCCATACGAACGCCCTGACCTACATGGGTCACTGTGGGACAGGGGAGGGGACAATGACCTCCAATTATCCTGTCCTGCTCCTCCCGACGCCACAGGACACCCCCTGCCCCCACACACACACGTACCCCACACGGAGCAGACAAAAGGAGGGGGACAGACAGACAACATCAGGGCCATATGGACAGGACCGGGATTATACCGTTACACTCAACACGGAACAATGACATGTTCCAGAGCAGACGTACATGCAGCAGGAGTGACCCGGGGTGAACTTAAGGCAGGCCCTGTCATAATTAAACGTTGTTACTGACTAGAAATGTACATTAAGTAGCCTATTGGGGCCATTCAGAGCAGTATGCTGCACTCTGTTGGAGTCCGTCCTATAAAACGATATTGTAGGCAACCTAACTCTTACGCTCTCCTATGCACATTTTTGTACATTTTGCTAGACTTTTTTTTTTTTCCATTTGATGATTATTTTGGCTGTGTTGGAGCTTGTGGGATGAGTTTTTGCAGAAAATTTTCTTTTTAGCCAAATATTTGAAATCTCCCATGTCATATTTATGAATTTTGCATCCTTTCGTGACCCTTGTGTACAAAAATGTACGCGCTCAAAAACTGCTATAAAATCTTCATATTAGGGCTGCACGATATGGAGAAAACATGTGATATTTGATATCTATGTTGAAAATTGCGATAACAATATTATTGCGATATTTGAAAATAGAGCCTACTTTTTGAACATAGTAAATTAAATTCACTACATTTCACAAAAATGTAAGTTCCTGTATTTACAAGTCAAAACAGCGACAAAATCAAAACTTACCAGACTAAACCAGGAATAAAACAAGGCTAATCTGTGACTAAATTAATTAAGTTACCACTAAAACTGGAATTTTTAAACATTTTTATTTAGTCACAGCACATGTTCTTTTAAGGCTCTGGTGGAAAATGATTCTTCAGTGTAAATCTCTGTCAGATGGAAGACCACAGCGTTGTTGCAATATATTTAGATTCTTGCAATACGGATATTGCACTTCCTGATATTGCAATAAGGATAATTTTGTGATATATTGTGCAGCCCTACTTCATAGGTCAATATTGTTTTCTGCTTCTAACCCTAACCCTTTTTTTTCCCCCAACAAAACTTCTTGAAAAGTGCCCAAAACAACAAAACATTAAATAATTGTATGGATTTTAGTTTTTTAAATGCCAGTTTCATTATATGAATTTTGGAAAACATATATATATATTCCAAATAATAAATAGAAGGAAGGGGTTTTGGTGGTTATTTGAGCCTTGAATGGTTAAAAATAAACTAAATTGATTTAATTGCATTAGTATTTTTTATGTAGAGGCAGATATTTTCTTACAAAATTTTAGTAGAAAAAAACTGCCTCATTGATTTTGGAAATAAACAGCTCTTTTTCTTTGATTATGTACAAAAGCCTGAAAAACTTTGCACTCTGCTGCCCTCTGCTGGTGTCGTCACCCGTTTCTTTACAGCAGTAGTAAGTCACAATGTTTTTAAAGGCTACTCCAGAGGTGACTAAGATTGGTTTTAAAATCTAAGTAAGAGAATTCACTTTAATCCCCTTTAAATAATAGAGATGGTTTAACTGGAGGTTTTAGTTTAGAAAGAAGACACTCAACAGCAGGACGGATGCTATACTGAACTTGTAATTTTTGGTATGGGACTGAGGGGTGTAAGAGGAGCCATTTTGGGGCCCAGGTCCTAAACCAGGACTATAGGACAGGGGTGAGTTTTGGAGCTTGTGTGCGAGAATCGAAGGGGAGGGACCTGATTGTTCATGCTCTCGCGCTTGATTTGTTAACTGGAGCGTTTGGGGCAGAGGGCTCACCCCCAGACGACAAAGACACAACACAGACCACAGCCATTTAAACTATTCATGATGTAATGTACTGCATATGGACATTTTCTATTGTCTCTTTAATACAGTCAGACTTACACATTTTAATTGATATAAAAGGTTTAGTGGCTATATAGAAAGAGCATTCACCCCTGAACAAAAAGATTCATTGAGTCCAGGTTCGGGCACTACATTACCATTGCAGAGAGAGCACAGATCTCAGCTAAGACACTGGTCCTGAGTTTTATTTTGTGTATTTTTGTTTGATACACCTCTCTGTTCATAGTAATGATGTTTGTGGTTAATCGCGTGGTTTAATCTGCATTATGGTCATAATCGATTAAACAAAACACTAACAATTACCGCATTTTCCGCACTATAAAGGCGCACCTAAAAGCCTTTAATTTTCTCAAAAACCGACAGTGCGCCTTATAATCCGATGCGCCTTATATATGGATCAGTGTTGGTTAATTATGGCTACCGTATTCAGGGGGCGTCGCCGAAGTGACAGCGGTAAAAACGATAAAGGGGAATTCCAGTCCCAGCTGTTCATGTGTGCCATAGGCGTGTTTATGGATCCTGCCGCAAAAGAACAAGGAGGCGCGGCCTTTGCTCCATCTCAGTAGAAGAGTTGCGACATTGAGGGGACAGAAAACTGAGCGCTCGAACGCTGTTCATGTAGCTTTGAACTATGACAAATGGAGTTGGAAATACATTGTTTTCAACGAGGGAGTTGTAAGAACGCTGGTCTGTATTCTATTAATAAAGTTTGACTGACTGACTTATCTGACTGTTTTATTGACATTCCCTTTAGCGCAGTGCTATCTAGTGGATGCGCCTTATAATGCGGTGCGCCCAATATATGAAAACAGTTTTAAAATAGGCCATTAATTGAAGGTGCGCCTTATAATCCGATGCGCCTTATAGTGCGGAAAATACGGTAATGGTTATGCTGTAGAGTAAAAGTGCAATGCCACTGGAGAGTTGGGGCAAATCAAATATAAAATTATGCAACTGTTTCCTAAAATATTAAAGCTTATAACTTGTCTTTAGTTTTAAAAAAGCCACTTTATTATGGTTCATGACTTTGAATGTAATAAGTGTGTTTTTTATAAAATGTAATGATAGGTGATCTGGTCAATGGTGGTTAATGGTTAATCAATCTTTAAAACTAACAAATAATCAATGCAGTACAATATTTACATTTATGTCTAACTAGAATATAACTTCCACTCCTATAAGGGAAGGAAAGATATGTGAATAGCGCTTTACCTTTGACACAAGTCACCCAAAGCACATTACACAGAAGGGAAGAGGTATTTCATTCACTCCATAGTCCTATCATTAATATAATCTAATTTTTTTTTTGTGATGAAATATTTTATTGAGAGAGTGCAGTTAGCTTCCATAAATGCACCAGCACATATAATCTAATAATCTATATCTCTAATCCGTTCACTGCTCTTCACAGGTTGTGCCTCTGTCCCGCTCCCCTCTGGGGGAGTGGGGACTGCTTCAGATGCCTGACCGCTGGTAGATGTCCCAGTGACAACTGGACCTTAGCTGACCCCCTCTGTGCTCCTGTCCTGAGGGCCCTTAACCTCACCTCCTAGACACATTTATAGCCTGTTCGTCCTGGGAGAGGATCTCTCCTTCAATATGGTCTTAAGTTTTTTGTTGTCGTTTGTCCCCCGTTTTTTAGGGGTTTTTCCTTATGGTGGACGGTCTAAGGACGAGGGATGTTTAGTGTAGTTATGGTTTATGTTTGATTGTATCATAACAACTGCTGTTATGATATTGGATTACAGAAATAAAATTTAATTGAATTAAAGATACATTCTCACAAGGAGAGACTGTTTACACTGAGACAACTGTTTTCCTTTTCTCTTTTTTTCAGTGCACATTGTTGTTGAAATTTTAAAACATTTAAGGAGAAATGCACAAACCAGGTTTAACTTTTTAGTAGTCAGCCTAAATCATGGTTTAACTGTCTGTTTTGTTTGTGTGGACATACACATATCCTCTTTACCACTAATTCTACACTCAATTAACCCAACAGTGTCACAATTAAAGAAAAACTGTTGGGACAATGATAAGCTGTCAGCGTTAGGTGACTAGTCATAAGCTGTGCATCAACCATAAGATCTGACTTACTGTAAAAACAAAGTGGAATAACAACAGACTCCGAGATGTCTTGCAAGATATTTTTTTTAGGCTTTATTCAACTTGACATTATGGGAGAGGCATTCAGAAACCCATTGGAGCTGAAGTCGCGCTGTATCTGCGCTGCATGCTCTACCAACTGAGCTATACATCAATAATATGCATTTTAATACTGCTTCTATCACATATCTGCACTCATAAAGCTGAGCTGAACAAAGCCTCATCACACACACTTCCTCCATAATTTTGGCCTCTGCTCTAAAACAGAAAGTCGTCCATCTGAGTCACAGAGGAAGTGAAATTGGCTGTGACTGATTCACGGCAAGAAAACAAGTCACTATTTGAGTGTTATGTGTTTAGTATTACACTACATTACGTTACATAACTAGGACCAAAGGACTATCAATGTCCCCTTATTGCGAAAATACTAGGACTTGATTTAAACAGGCTAGAAAGGTAAAGGGATGTAACAAATACTATAGAATCCAGATCTACAATAATAGCAACAACATGGATACTATGGAAAACCACAATAATAACTGGCAACAATTAAGTATTTCACATTTATTCTTTATGGGTTGTGGGCTTGAAGCTTATAATTACTAGGTTAACACACACACAGACAAACAATCTTTTCCTCTTACATTCAGTCAAAATAAGCAATGCCACTGACAAAATCTACTGGCAAACAAACTAAACTACGAAACAAGGTTTAAAAGTCTAGACAAAGCTGGTCCTGAGCCATTTGTACTATTTGTGTCAGTCCCAAGCCTGGATAAATGAAGAGGGTTGTGTCAGGAAGGGCGTTTGGTGTAAACCCCAAGCCAAATCAAACATATTTTACCAGTATGCATACAAATGTTCTTTCCTCAGTCAACTATGGACTAGGGCTGGGCAAAAAAAATCTATTTTATCAATAAACTAAGTATTTATTTTTTATTTTGGACGATCTCAAAAATTGTCCTATTCAAATTTTCCAAATTTAGTGGAAATTGCATCCGCCAAACACCGCGCTGTCCACTGTGTTGTGGCTCATGCTACTGATAGTGCCCACAGCTTAAATGGAGGCTCTGCTAATGCTAAAAACACCAATAATCACAGAGAAAAGAGTCCGTTTAGATGTGGCCATAATTTGTTTGTGTTTAGCATCTTTTGCCAAAACTTCATATGTTGTATAGATTTTAATAGATCTGGTCTTTAGCAGTAGAGTGGGTTAACAGTTAAACTTTACCATTTTTATCATCAAAATAAAGTTTTGCAATATTCTCATGAAAAACAGTACATTTAAGTAGCTTTGTATTACACAATGAGAAAAATTTGCTGAAAAAGTCCTACTATGGACAGACAGCTACTCATTGTTTAAGTTTATTCCTTAGATTTTAATTAAAGATGTAGACATTTGAAGTATTTCAGTCTCCCAGCTTAAATCCTGTCTGTTCTGCTCCACTGTTGTGATGTTAGAGGTCAGTACAGTTTGCTCCCGTTTGCTGACAGTCACTCTGAGCTGCCTAATGTTATGTGTCCCTGAAAACACCGAGAGGCCAGATCTGACAGATGAGTCAGAGCTGAAGGGGCTCTGACGGGAACAGCAAGAATGGACTGGCGTGCGAGACAGTCTGCTGGAATCTATCAGCTTAAGGTTGTAGGGAGAAAGTTTCAAACTTCTCAGCAAGAAGCACTCAAATAACACAGACCTCCAACCAATGGCAAACATAAAGCTCCCTCGATCAACAAAGTGACTCTACTCTACTTTTATAACACTTTTTTTTGTCCTGCAGTGACAGAATTTTGAGGTTGAATGCAAAGAATATTAAATAATAATTTCAAATATGAATCAGCTGTATAAAAAGGTTTTTGTAAGTAATTTTAAGCGTTAACATGGAACAATTTACAAAGAGATATTAAATTGGAATCACTCATTTCAGTGGATAAATTTAAGGCAATCATAAAGAGTGTGGTGAAGGAGACGTGCTTGTTTTTCTTGTTTTTAAATAGTTGTTCTAATTTCTCGATGTGTTTAACTTTGCTTAATCTTGCTGTATTTGTTGTCTTGATGACTGTGTTGGCTGCTACCTTGGCCAGGTCTCTCTTGTAAAAAATATTCTGAATCTCAATGAGACTTCCTGATTAAATAAAAGGTATAAATAAAATGCATTAACTATTATTTCTACTTTTTTTAATACTGTCCTGTGGTGTGACTTTTTCTGTCACACCACAGACATTCACTACAATTTGGTCATAAATTATTCAACATGCCCACTGTGCTAACTTGATACAAATGTTTTTGTCCCATCCTAAAAAAATTATTTTTAACATTCAGAATTTGATTGTTAAAAAGCTGTCACACCGCAGGACACCAATTAGATTTACTGAAAATAATAAAATAACAGTTCATTTGGACCTTCAGCTTACAGCCTTAAATCCAGAAGTACGTCTAAATGACATGGATCCTGCAGGTTTTGTTGCAGCTGTCTTTTATTAAAAAAAAATACATTTTTCATGTAATCAAAATGGTGTCCTGTGGTGTGACAAGATTAAACTTATTTTAATTTTTATTGTAGGATTCATGTGTAGTTAAAAAGTGTTTTAGTACCAAAAATTTCATGAACTGTCCCAGGCAATTTCAGAAATGTTTGCAGTTTCTCAGGACATTTTGAAGTTTAACGTTAAAATACAAAAAAAAAAAAAAAGACAGAACTTCTTTCCAAAATGTCAAAGGTTTCACTGCTCACAGACAAAATTTTTCCATCGATTACAAAAAAAGTGCGTCAGGTCAACCACCCAAATGTGCAGAAAGCCCATCAAACCTCTCACTTTTCTTTTATAAAATCATATTCAGCCTGTCCTCTAACCCCTCTCTGTCCATCTCTGCTCGTTGTTGGGGCCCGGTCTAAACTATAAAGCCACACGGAGCCAAAGGGCAGCCGGGCCATGTTCCTTTAGAAATCCTCGACAGAAAAACCAAACGAGGCCCCCATTCTTGAGCCACGGGCAGCGGGACGTCCGACTGCGGAGCAACCTTTTCACCATCACAACAGCGTATTATCTCCAAGAACAATACGCGCAAGGACGAGACCAGCAGCACGTGCCCTTAAGATGGCAGAGGATTATTGATTTTTGACTACTTGCATAAAATAGGCCATGTTATAAAAGATAAAGCCAGTAGAGATTTAAACAGAAATTAAGCAGAATATATTTGATGGACTAAATGGCCGCAGTCAAAAAAAGGAAATTCTGCCAAACAAGGGCATGATTTTGGCAAATGGCAACCAATGGATTAGTGCCTCCAAATTCTGAACCTACAAATGCAAATCCATCCTTTAATACACCACACTTAAAACTCTTAAATGCCACAAAAGGTTGCATCATAAAAAGCATTTAAAGTGGATTTTGAGGGATTAAACTAAATTTAAATAACTTAAAAGGGGCTTTTATTGTGCTTTCATTCATATTTTATCATCTATAAAAAAGCATTTAACTTTTTACAAGCTTTAAAAACATTATCCGACTAAAAAAAGAATGTTTTTAATAAGTAATCTACTGGTGCCTTCACAAAACAGGCTGTTATGGTCTTTTGAACGTAATTTAAAGAATAAATAGGTGCTTCACTTCCTTAAGCATTTCGTGTGATGCCATTTTACAACAAAAAAATAAAAAAATGTCTGAACAATCAGTGCAAACAGAGTTGTACACCTTTTTTTGGATAAATTAATGACAGCATACAGGATGCAGAGGGCTTGCTGAACGTTTTGAGGCCTCAGAAACTCAGTGCCAGAGAATACAGGCTCACTCAAACAGGTGTAAATGATGCAAAACCAACTCCAGGTATGTTTATGATAAGGGAACAATATAATGAGAGCCCGACCGATATTATCGTCTGGCACAGCCCATTGGAAAATTATCAGACATTTTATAGGCTGCCATAAAATAACAGTCAACTACATTTTACAACATTTTACAAGTAACATGTTTAGTCTAATAAAGTGGCCTGGGGTGTACACACCATAGAAAATGCAAGAAAAATGCTTTAAATTGCTTTTTTAAATGGAAACATATCTGCCAATACATCAGTTATCGATCGGGCTCTAATTATAACATGGAAGAAAGCTCAAAAAAGGTTGATTTTGCATAATATAGCCCCTTTAATAAAGCCTATACCGAGTGGTAGTCAAGGTGTTAGGTGCCTAAAGAAGGTGAAATAAGCAATAATACCTTTTTACATAAACACCACATCATAAAAGCATTTAAAGTGGGGTTTAAGGGGAATAAAAATGTATATATTACTTTATTTAGCCTATACTGAATGGTAGTCCAGGTGATAGGTCCCTATAAGATCAAGGGCTGGGACAGCACTTAATTATGTGCTGTCAGTGAGAGGGTGGAGAACATTAGCAAATGGCTCAATACTCAAGCCAGCTAAAGGCTATGCTAAATATTTATGTTGTGTTGGACGAGGATCACACAAAAAAACTCACTGAATTAAAATACATAAGAGTTTGGTAATAGTACAAACTGGTTTCAGACAAGTTCACACTGATTGATGATTACTGATAATTTTACATCTGTGCAATAAATATAAATGAAAAATGTCAATTTGAGAGCTATTTGATGGTGTCACATGTGGGAAGGCATGATGAAGGTGCATGTCAATTCTGCAAAACATTTATAGCACGTATTTTGAGAAAGAACGACGTCAGGAACCATGCGTGACCCGCTCAATGTGTTGCACAACTCAACAACTGAAAAGTGTTGACCCACAAACCCAATTATACCACTTTGCACTACAACTGTGGCTCTATATTTGGTACAAAACCTCAAAACGACCTGAAACATTAATTGTTTTCCGTGTTTTATGTTTGAAATTGTATTCTTTATTTAACCTACGTGATACGCCCGTACTGATAAACTCTTGAAGGGAATGTTATGTCTTGTTTTAAAGCTTTTCAATTTGGTTTGCAGCAAAATCCAGACAACCACAGTGAACTCTAATGCGTCATCTGGTACAGAGGTAAAATGACGAGGTTGTAAGGCAGTCTATCGTTAAAGGGCATCTCGCCTTTAATCTCAATATCAGCCCGCAATATGCAGAACATGTGCAGTATTTAAATTGTCCTATAAATAATACATAAAGGCTGCTTGATGCGCAACACATACTCATTGAAGCAGGCGTTCTTCGCGTGTTCATATAATTGACAAATCTGATTTAACTGAACCAAAAGGGAGAGACATTGTGTTCTTCAGTGCAATTTATCCCCATGGAAGGATTCTCTGCAATCGTAAATCACGTCATGGCAATATTCAGAGTTATTTCATGTTTCTAATATGGTCTAATCTGTTCACTATAGGAAATAAAGCAGAATACAATATAAAGCTTATGGTGAATTCTCAATGCACACTGGATTTATGGTGTTGTTTTAGGTAGAAGATATACTTAATGTGCTTTAAAAAAAAAAAAAAAAGAGAGAGACAACTATAATCTTATTTAAAATGTAAATATTACAGTGATTTGCCAGGCATAGTACAAAACAAGTGAACTGAAAACTAGGGCTGTGCAATATATGAATTAATTATTGTTATCGCAATGTCAGCAAACGCAATATCTGTACCGCAATAATCAAAATATATCCCAGTAATGTTATGCTTTTCCATCCGACAGAGATTGATACTGAAGAATGAATTTCCTACCAGAGTTTTAAAAGAAAATGCGTGGTGACTAAATCAAAATGTCTAAAAAGTCAAGTTTTTGCATTATTTCCTAAATGTAATCACAATTTAGCCTTGTTTTATTCCTGGTCTGGTCTGTGTTCAGTTTTTACTTTGGAATACAGGGAGTTACATTTTTGTTTTAAGTGAATTTAACTTAATTTGTCAGAATAGTAGGCCATATTTTAAAATATCGCAATATCGTTACTGCAATATTGAACACAGTTATCAAATATAATGCTTTTCCCATACCATATTTTTCTATCATATACTTGTGTTCCTGATTGACTGATGTACTAATGTATTATTGTGTTTTTAATGATGATTATGGATATTTATGACATGCACTAATACTTTTAGGACGCCTATTAACACCTGGCAGGGACCGCGCTTCTATTGGCCAATTGAGGTACATTTACATTTGTTTCTATTGTTCATTAATGTACACTGTCCCACTTATCAAATAAAGTGACATAAAGAAGTGCCAATGCATCGACAGTATAAGATAAGACAAAAAAATGCATCTCCGGTGTTGAAATATGGTTAGTTATAATTTAAATGCTTGAAAAATGCATACATTTTTGTAGTAAGACAAAAGATATTAAGCACGTTATAGAGCGATACAGTACAAGAGGCTACAGCTGTAGCTCCCAATGTAAGCTAAATAGTATTCTGAAAACCTGTGCAATAACTATTTTTACTTTTCACTCTTGCCATTTATGAATATCCATATACTGTACAGTGCATTTAGTTTGCTCAGACTAGGGCTGCACAATATATCGCAAAATTATCGTTATCGCAATATCAGCAAACACAATATCAGTATCGCAAGAATCTAAATATATCTCAAAAACGCTGTGGACTTCCATCTGACAGAGATTTACACTGAAGAATCATTTTCCACCAGAGCCTTAAAAGAAAATGTGTTGTGACTAAATAAAAATGTTTAAAAAGTCCAGTTTTAGTGGTAATTTAATTAATTTAGTCACAGCTTAGCCTTGTTTTATTCCTGGTTTATTCTGTGTTAAGTTTTGGTTTTGTCGCTGTTTTGACTTGTAAATACAGGAACTTACATTTTTGTGAAATGTAGTAAATTTAACTTACTATGTTCGAAAAGTAAGCTCTATTTTTAAATATCGCAATAATATTATCACAATTTTCAACATTATATCAAATATAGCATGTTTTCTCCATATCGTGCAGCCCTATCTCAGACTATTTAGCTTATCTTGTTGTAGTTTTGTTGTTTTATTTAATTCTCTTTGGCCACACTGATCTCTGAAACTCTTTTGTGCTCTTGTTTTCTATTGCTCACGGCTCTAACTGCACTTGTGCCGTTGCAGCAATGCAATTTCACCACTGAGGGACTAATAAAGGTTTTTTTATTCTTGTTTTTCCAAGTCTTTTGGAGATTTTATAAATTTAAAGCAACACTATGCAACTTTTTCTCTTGAAATACCCAACTTTAAAATTATTAAATGTGAAGCTTTGTGGTCATTTTGACAGTCCCCAACATGAAAAGTATAGCCCTTCTTTTATAGTCGCACTAGGCATGTTACTTTAAATAAGGCTGCCATCTTGCAAACCCAGAGATCTAGCAACAACTTTACATAAATCTTACTTCGGCAACATAAACATTTGTATAAAACGGCCCCATGTGATTTTGCACAAGTTAAACTCCTGTACCGCTCTTAAACTCAGTATTGGAGTTGCTTAAAATGTGGAAAAATGTGTTTGATATCTTGCATAAACCTCCGTCCAGTTGTAGCAGGCACTTCCTTTTCCCACATATTCAAAATTTAAGCATTTAAATTGCCATCCATACAGCCGCATCTGGTAGCGCGAGTCACAGGTGAGACAAAAGGCCAGGCAGACCTTACACACCTGTGGGAAATGGCACTACTTCAAACACGAGCAAAGAGACAGCAAAAACAAAACAACATGTAGTTAGTAATATGCAAGTCAAATGCGCGTTTATGCAAAGATACGACGCTTACTGAAGGGTTAAAAGGAGGAATATGAGACTCAGATGTTATGATTCATTTCCTATAGGTGCAAGTCAAAGCCCTTTGTCCCAGTTTGCGGGCTGGGGACGTAAACGTGGGTGACGTACAGGTGTGTGTGTGCGTGTGTGTGGGTGCTCTTCCCGGATCTCCTCATACAAGCAGCAGCAGCATTATATCACTGCCAACGCTGCCTGCACATAAAACGCCCGTGTGTATGCGTGAGTGCATCGTATATATGCGTTGTAGTAGGTGAACCAGACTGCAGTTGTGTGATTTTAATCGATAATAAAAAGCGCCATACCGCTCATAACAAACGCGTGGCCAAGGAGAGGCGCGTAAACCGATGACAGATACAAAACAAGCTGGGTTTCAAGCCACAAAACGCGCATACAGTCGAGTATTTAACACGATTAACGCGTGTTTTTTGATTTTTTGATGGCATTCATTTTGTTTTCCGCTGTCATCGGGGACACGGGCAGGCTTCGGAGACGGAGACGCTCTGTTCCCGATGGCGAAGGTTCAGAATTACAGCTCTGTCTTCGGATATTTTTTGGGTTTATTTGGGGAAACTGTGGCCTCGAGAGAAAAAAAAAACCTGCAGATGTGTTAGATTACACAAGGAAACGCTGCGTTAAATAAACAGTATCGTAAACAGAGCACGACGCGGAAGGAAGGAAGCAGGGAAGGTCCTAGTTAAATCCCCACACACACACACACACACACACACGCAGACACACAATGCCAGCGCCAGACTCGACGAGTAGTGCGTGCTCGGATAAATAAACGCGAAGACGTCACTGTGTAGCCGACATAAAGCCTGCTACTCCGCGTAAAGCGACTAAACGTGGTGTGGTAGTGGTCGTTAGTCGTGTGTGGTGCGTTTATGTTCAGCTAGCGCACGTCTACAGGCCTGGGTTTGTGTTTTTTCACGGCGCTGAGAGGGAGGGCCTCGCTGCAGCCGCGGCGTTTGCGCACACCGCACACCGCCGCTCTCTTCCGCCGCTTCCAGCCTTTAAAAACCGTCTCTTACCGGGTCCGAGGGCTTCCATGGCCGAGGCCTCTCTCTCCGTCTCTGTCCCGGCCTGGCGGCTCCGTACCGACGCTGAAATTGGGGGCGGTATCGCGAAGCTTAAAAGGGCTAATTTAAGGGGAAAAAAAACGGAATAAACACAGAGACGCCTCGGTGCCTGCTGCCTGCGCGCTGCTGGGCTGTACTGAGCTGCCGCTGCTGCTCGAGCTGGGGATTTGTATCTGCGCATGCGTCAGGAGCCCATGCCGTTGCCCCGCTCTGCGCATGCGTAATATACCACAAACAAACATTTTGTCCTTTTATATCGTTTGGATAAAACCAGTGATGGAAGCAGTTTCTTTAAGTAAAAGTACAGATAAAGGAGCAAATATTTACTCAAGTTAAAGCAAAAGTATCACATGAAAACTTCTACTTAAGTAAAAGTATAAAAGTACTCACTTTCAAATGTATTTGTAAGTAAAAAAGTAAGTAAAGTATTTCACACATACCTTTATTGAACCTTTATTGAGATTACAAATCTCTTTTTCAAGAGTGACCTGGCCAAGACAGCAGCTCATTTGTTTCAGCAGACAACATTCAACACAAACATTAACATTCAGAACCTTGGAACGATACAGTAAAATACTAAAATCATTAACATAAAAAACATTAAAATAAATAAAAACCCACAATAAATAATCTAATATAAGAATTTTGTAAAATCAGTTTGTCAGGTAAAACATCTGCAGCACAAGGATTTTTCTTCCCTCGACAGCTCATGAATTTGCTGAAAAATTGTGCTGATTTCAGATGAAATGAACAAACTGCTGCAGTAGAAAAAACTGAATCTGTCCCTGAGCTCTTCTGTCTTTATTATTCTGATGTTTCTAAAGCAGTACTACTTTACTGCATTTGTTATATTTAAGTACTGTGTGTCTACAATGAGGGCAGGACAAAAACAAATTATTTTAAACAAAAACTCAGAAATACTTTGTACTTCAAGCCAACTAAAAAAATGTAGAGTAAAAAGTACAGTGCTCTGAAATGTAGTGAAGTAAAAGTACAACTTATAAAATTTACTCAGCTACATGAAAAGTTGTACTTAAGTAAAGTAACTAAGTACTTTTACGTTGTTACATTTCACCACTAAGTATAAAAGTAGTGTGAGTAAAAAGTAAAACTATTTCGCACAGATTCAAAAACTGATGAATCTGTTAAATGTGAGGGATTTTGCTGAAAACTAAAGGTTAACTGTTCAATAGAAGAGACTGAATCTGTCGGTGAGGTTTTTCTGAAGAGTACTACTTTACTGCATCTTTTATACTCATGTACTGTGTCTACAGTGACAACACTGCAAAAACTACTGATTTTAAATCAAACTTTTTACTTCAGACCAATTTTTTAAAAAGTTGTAGAGTAAAAAGTACAGATATTTGCTCTAAAATCTAGTGAAGTAAAAGTACCCCTTGTAAAATTTACTCAGGTAAAGTACAGATACATGAAAACTGTACTTAAGGAAAGTAACTAAGTACTTTTACTTTGTTACATTCCAACTCTGGAAATAAACCAGAAATGCTTTAAAACTAATATACCCAGTGGAGAAGGTGTTTTTGTTTGTTATATTTGTTTTTATTAGGTTCTTGTTGTATACAAAAAGCACAAAATATGACTTAACAAGAACATAAAGAAAAATCACAGTGGGGAAAAGGCAAAAAAAAAAAAATAATAAAAAAAAGCAAAGACATCAGTCGGTATACAAAGTCTGGGCTAGAATCTGGTATAAATCAACCATTTTGACCAGTTCTCCTGCATCTGTGACTTTAGCTTAAAGCTTTTATTCTTTCCACTGTAAAGATACTGTGCCCCAAATTATTCCTTTCACTGATAGCAGGGGTTTCCTTCTTGAGCCACCTTTGAGTTATAGCCTTTTTAGATGCAACTAACAGTACTCTCAACAAAAATTTTGGTGCTTTTTTCTGCTAGGCTTGGGATATAAAGAATATTTGAAGATTGTGTTATTAAAGCAAAGTAGTTTGTCCTAATGTCTATAGGCTACCATTTTTCATAGTTTGGTCAAGCAATTTTCTCCTAAAAACATGACAAATAAATGCCATTCAAGTTTGCACACTTTTGAAATAGCCTTTTTGTTAAAACTCTTTAGAAAATAGAGATCTTGGTTTCATATTTCTTCCTAAACGATTTATTTGACATTATTTTATACATTTTTTTTTTCATTCCCTGTGTAATTAAACTTGAATTTTATAAACCCAGACAGAATATTGTTTCCTCTAACATTTATTGGAACACAGCCCTTGTCCATAATTAAAAAAAACTGTGAAACTGATGAATTAAAAGAAAAATCATTCATAGGCTCTGTCCATGTAAAATATATTTTATACTTTCTAATTAAACATAACAAATAAATGTCGTCTAAGTATGTAAACGTTTAAAATAGTTTTTCGGGAGGGAAATATATGTCTTTATTTCATATTTATTCCATATAGGATTATTTTACAATATTTTATCGCGTTATTTTTCGCTGAAACGTGCGCACCGCCCGCCTGAGCTGCGCCGGTGTGTACAGGGTTCGACTTCCTCTAACGTCATTAAAATAGGGCGGGCACAATGAGGCAGCTGGCCAATGAGAGCGCGAGAAGACACCAACTGACCAATGAGAAGGCGAGAAATTGATTATTGACAACTCAGCGGAGAAAATCCACGACCAGCTGTCACGGCGCGCGAAATCTCAAACCCTGCATTAGTTTGTGGAAGAGGCGGGAGGAAGAAGCACAAACCCGGGCTAAACATCGTCTTAAATGCGCTTTGGAGGATTAATATCACTTTTTCCACGCGGATTTTTGATTCCTAACACCTGTCGTGGATGTAAAGAGTCGGTGAAACGCGGGTAAAGTGCGTTTCTTTGGCGAAGGGACAAAGATGAGCCTGGTGCTTTCTCAACAGCAACAGGTGAGCAGATGAGTTTTTACCAGGATTTTAACTTTAAACATTAAAATATGAAGCTGACGCATATGTCACCGTGTGCTTTTAAATAATTTTCCAAGTGATACATTCCCAAAACATTTAGAGTAACAACAGTTTAGCCGCGTTAGCCCTAGCCAGTAGCTGCTCATATCCTAGCCTGCTGTGATCTAAGTTTTCGGCTTGATTAGGTGCTTAAAATATACATATTATAATCAAACACAAACTAAATAACAACGCAAAAGCCTAATGTTTAATGTTTTGGAGGAAAATCGTGCATTTGCGTTATATTTTCCGGTAACTTTAGCCGCTAATGTTGCTCTAAAAGAACAGCCGCCCGAGCTCAGTGCATTGTTCAGCTCCGTTTATTGCTTTAGAGCCACAAAGATGACCAAGAATTACTTACATATAAAGCTACCTGCTCTTTCTATCAGCACTTTACCTTTTATAGAAAGACCCTTTTAACTTTAATTACACCCAGTGGTGGAAGAAGTTCTCAGTTTCTTTACTGGAATAAAAGTACAGATAAATGTGCAAAAAATGTACTAAACAAAATTCAACTTAAGTAAAAGTATAAAAGTACTCACTTTTAAATGTACTTGCAAGTAAAAGTATTTCGCACAGACTTGAATGAGTTAAATGTGAGGGATTTTGGTGATTTCAGATGAAATTAACAATCTGGTGCAGTAGAAGAGACTGAATCTGTCACTGAGCTCTTCTGTCTTTATTATTCTGATGTTTCTAAAGCAGTACTACTTTACTGCATCTGTTATATTTAAGTACTGTGTGTCTACAATGAGGGCACAACAAAAACACATGATTTTAAACCAAAACTCAAAATGCTTGGTACTTCAAACCAACTCAGAAATGTAGTGGAGTAAAAAGTACAGATGCTTGTCTAAATTGTAGTAAAGTAAAAGTAAGGTTAAAAAAGTACAGATACATGAAAATTGTATTTAACTAAAGTAACTAAATACTTGTACCTTGTTACTGTCCACCACTGATTAAACCTGTACTCACTGCTAAGGTCGTCATTGCTCATGGCACTGAGAATAAATGTAGTTAATGGACATCTTTTGACGATAGTTTAACATTTATAACTCTTTGATTTCTCGAGAGTGTGGTGGTAAATGGTAAATTTTAGTCAAAGTTGCAGAGTGGGTATGGAAAAACAATTTTCATATGCTTTTCATTTACAGTACTACAATAAAACACCACAACAAGATCTTAAAGGCACTAAAAAGGTATTACATTTTATTGTGTCAAGGCCTTAAAAGTATTAAATCGTATTAAATTTTGTTCATCTAGGTCTGAAATTTTTTGAAAAATTATGTTAATATTTCCAAAAAAAATAGTGTCACCACAATAACTAAATATATTTATTGAAGAAATGTTATAGTTTAAATGTATTTTATTAGTTTTTAATGCAGCACTGGAGCTCTTTTATCTGTATAAGGCTCTTAAAATTCACTTAATGAAACATGGAGTTACCCTACACATGCTAATAATCACACAAAAAATCTATTTCTGAAGCATTTAGTACATTTCACCTCAGTTTTTGTTGTATTCAAACATTCCTGTAACATCAACTGTGAAAGCTGTTAAGAAAACGAAGTGTGACAGACATAAAAAGCATTTATTTAAACCCACTAACTTTGTAACTCTTGTTTTTAAATTTATCCAGACCTCCATTTTTTATTTACTTTTTTTTTTAAGTTTCTCTTGCTCTTGTTTTCCAGGCTGAGAGTCTCCCTGCGGTGGTGCAGAGTGCAGCTGAAAGTGACTCCGACAGCGGGATGGGGTCTCCGGCTGAAGAGATGGTCCTAGAGACGACTGAGAAGACAGAAGAGCAGCCAGGTGAGGGTCAGGACAAAAAAAAAGTGCTAATGAGAGCACAGGGGGGATCCATTGTGAGACAAAGTTGTGTGAAAGGAGAATTTATTAATTTACTGTGTGTTAAATCAGATCAGTGCAGGTGTGGCTATTATATAAATGGATAGTCTAAGAGGAATGGTCAGTGTTTGGTAAAGGAGGCAGCATGAGAGAGACTTTATTTATGTAAGTCAAGTCTTCTTTCAACTGGAGACTTGAATGCATCTGTACTGTAGACAGATGCTGAGGTCTAGAGCTGTGGTTCTCAAACCTTTAACACCAAGTACCACCTCAGAAAATATTTGGCTTTCAGAGTACTGTTATCTGGCTCTGATGGGTCTAAATCAGGACTAAACCAGTTCTAAAACCAAGGGATAAATTAGTTATTAACACAGAAAAATGTACAGTATTACTAAAGAGAAAAACTGTAGCTACAGCTGGACCAATTAAGGATTAAACCAGATTTTTCAGGTCTAAATTAGGATTAAACCAGGTCTAAACCAGGTCTCAACTAGGACTAAACCAGGTCTGAACTAGGACTAAAGTAGGATTAAACTAGGTCCTGAACTAGGGCTAAACCAGGTCTAAACTAGGACTAAACTAGGGCTAAACCAGGTCTAAACTAGGACTAAAGTAGGACTTAACTAGGGCTAAACCAGGTCCTGAACTAGGCCTAAACCAGGTCCTGAACTAGGCCTAAACCAGGTCCTGAACTATGTCTAAACCAGGTCCTGAACTATGTCTAAACCAGGTCCTGAACTATGTCTAAACCAGGTCCTGAACTATGTCTAAACCAGGTCCTGAACTATGTCTAAACCAGGTCCTGAACTATGTCTAAACCAGGTCCTGAACTATGTCTAAACCAGGTCCTGAACTATGTCTAAACCAGGTCCTGAACTATGTCTAAACCAGGTCCTGAACTATGTCTAAACCAGGTCCTGAACTAGGGCTAAACCAGGTCCTGAACTAGGGCTAAACCAGGTCCCGAACTAGGGCTAAACCAGGTCCCGAACTAGGGCTAAACCAGGTCCCGAACTAGGGCTAAACCAGGTCCCGAACTAGGGCTAAACCAGGTCCCGAACTAGGGCTAAACCAGGTCCCGAACTAGGGCTAAACCAGGTCCCGAACTAGGGCTAAACCAGGTCCCGAACTAGGGCTAAACCAGGTCCCGAACTAGGGCTAAACCAGGTCCCGAACTAGGGCTAAACCAGGTCCCGAACTAGGGCTAAACCAGGTCCCGAACTATGTCTAAACCAGGTCCCGAACTATGTCTAAACCAGGTCCCGAACTATGTCTAAACCAGGTCCCGAACTATGTCTAAACCAGGTCCCGAACTATGTCTAAACCAGGTCCCGAACTATGTCTAAACCAGGTCCCGAACTATGTCTAAACCAGGTCCCGAACTATGTCTAAACCAGGTCCCGAACTATGTCTAAACCAGGTCCCGAACTATGTCTAAACCAGGTCCCGAACTATGTCTAAACCAGGTCCCGAACTATGTCTAAACCAGGTCCCGAACTATGTCTAAACCAGGTCCCGAACTATGTCTAAACCAGGTCCCGAACTATGTCTAAACCAGGTCCCGAACTATGTCTAAACCAGGTCCCGAACTATGTCTAAACCAGGTCCCGAACTATGTCTAAACCAGGTCCCGAACTATGTCTAAACCAGGTCCCGAACTATGTCTAAACCAGGTCCTGAACTATGTCTAAACCAGGTCCTGAACTATGTCTAAACCAGGTCCTGAACTATGTCTAAACCAGGTCCTGAACTATGTCTAAACCAGGTCCTGAACTATGTCTAAACCAGGTCCTGAACTATGTCTAAACCAGGTCCTGAACTATGTCTAAACCAGGTCCTGAACTATGTCTAAACCAGGTCCTGAACTATGTCTAAACCAGGTCCTGAACTATGTCTAAACCAGGTCCTGAACTATGTCTAAACCAGGTCCTGAACTATGTCTAAACCAGGTCCTGAACTATGTCTAAACCAGGTCCTGAACTATGTCTAAACCAGGTCCTGAACTATGTCTAAACCAGGTCCCGAACTAGGGCTAAACCAGGTCCCGAACTAGGGCTAAACCAGGTCCCGAACTAGGGCTAAACCAGGTCCCGAACTAGGGCTAAACCAGGTCCCGAACTAGGGCTAAACCAGGTCCCGAACTAGGGCTAAACCAGGTCCCGAACTATGTCTAAACCAGGTCCCGAACTATGTCTAAACCAGGTCCCGAACTATGTCTAAACCAGGTCCCGAACTATGTCTAAACCAGGTCCCGAACTATGTCTAAACCAGGTCCCGAACTATGTCTAAACCAGGTCCCGAACTATGTCTAAACCAGGTTCCGAACTATGTCTAAACCAGGTCCCGAACTATGTCTAAACCAGGTCCCGAACTATGTCTAAACCAGGTCCCGAACTATGTCTAAACCAGGTCCCGAACTATGTCTAAACCAGGTCCCGAACTATGTCTAAACCAGGTCCCGAACTATGTCTAAACCAGGTCCCGAACTATGTCTAAACCAGGTCCCGAACTATGTCTAAACCAGGTCCCGAACTATGTCTAAACCAGGTCCCGAACTATGTCTAAACCAGGTCCCGAACTATGTCTAAACCAGGTCCCGAACTATGTCTAAACCAGGTCCCGAACTATGTCTAAACCAGGTCCCGAACTATGTCTAAACCAGGTCCCGAACTATGTCTAAACCAGGTCCCGAACTATGTCTAAACCAGGTCCCGAACTATGTCTAAACCAGGTCCCGAACTATGTCTAAACCAGGTCCCGAACTATGTCTAAACCAGGTCCCGAACTATGTCTAAACCAGGTCCCGAACTATGTCTAAACCAGGTCCCGAACTATGTCTAAACCAGGTCCCGAACTATGTCTAAACCAGGTCCCGAACTATGTCTAAACCAGGTCCCGAACTATGTCTAAACCAGGTCCCGAACTATGTCTAAACCAGGTCCTGAACTATGTCTAAACCAGGTCCTGAACTATGTCTAAACCAGGTCCTGAACTATGTCTAAACCAGGTCCTGAACTATGTCTAAACCAGGTCCCGAACTAGGGCTAAACCAGGTCCCGAACTAGGGCTAAACCAGGTCCCGAACTAGGGCTAAACCAGGTCCCGAACTAGGGCTAAACCAGGTCCCGAACTAGGGCTAAACCAGGTCCCGAACTAGGGCTAAACCAGGTCCCGAACTAGGGCTAAACCAGGTCCCGAACTAGGGCTAAACCAGGTCCCGAACTAGGGCTAAACCAGGTCCCGAACTAGGGCTAAACCAGGTCCCGAACTAGGGCTAAAACCAGGTCCCGAACTAGGGCTAAACCAGGTCCCGAACTAGGGCTAAACCAGGTCCCGAACTAGGGCTAAACCAGGTCCCGAACTAGGGCTAAACCAGGTCCCGATCTAGGGCTAAACCAGGTCCCGATCTAGGGCTAAACCAGGTCCCGATCTAGGGCTAAACCAGGTCCCGATCTAGGGCTAAACCAGGTCCTGAACTAGGGCTAAACCAGGACGAAACCAGGTCAAAACTAAGCAGTGGTCTACACTTGACGACTGCATCAAGCTCTAAATTAAACTAAATCATAACTTCTACTGCTAAAGGTGACTTGAGTACCACTGGAAGATGCCCACGTACCACCAGTGATACCCGCACCGCAGTTTGAGAACCTCTGGCCTAGAGCAAGAAGCAAAAAGGAGGTTTATGGATGTAGTGAAAAAGGACATGAAATTAGTCCTCACCTCTAAAGGGAACAGCTGAATACAAACACAGAATATCTCTTTACATGATGTGCAGATCTCTGAATGTTGTTACTCTACATTTAGCAGATTCTGAGGACGACGAGGACATCGGCGTTCACAGAAAACCTCGTCGAAAAGCCATCAGAGACAGCGACAGTGAAGAGGAGCCGGCAGCAGCAGACACCAGCGTACAGATGGCCGAAGCACTGATGCTATCTGCCTCCAGCGACGACGACACAGAGACCACAGAGGGCGGTAAAAAAGACAAAAGTGCAAAGAAAAAACACAGAATCAGCCGCGCTCCGGTGGACAGCGAGGACAGCGAACGTGAGGCAGCCGTGGAAGAGGAGGAGCAGCAAACAGAGGAGGGCAGCGCTGGAGCCAAATCCAAGAAAGAGAAGAAGAAGAGGGACAAGAGTCAGAGGCATCGAGAGAAAAAGGAGAAACACAGTAAAGCGGTGGAGAAACTCAAGAAGAAAGAGAGGTTTTCTGAACAGAATGAGGTGAGTGCACTGTAACATTAGCCACGAAAGAGATGGAAATGTGTGTTTTGGGGTTGTTAATGTGGACTGGGCAGTTTCGAGCTCCCATTTTGGTGCACTTGTCTCATCCTCCCGTGTCAGCATGAAATTAGATTCCTTTTTTGTTTTAGTTTGGTTATTAAACTGCTAAAGCTATTGTAGTGAATTCCCATTTTCCACATTACTTTACCTGTATCTCAAGAAAAAATCTACAACTTCTGTTTATTTTGTTAGTATTATTGACGTGTTTATTATTAATCAAACTTAACAGAAATGAGGGGCCATTTTCTGCTTATGGGGGACAGTTGTAAACAAACTGACTCTGTTTAGGCTCTATGTTGCTTTGGATTGTAATTGAAATACTTTTCTTAAGAAATTTTAATCTCGCCTAGACATTTTGTATAAATAGGGCTATAAAATTTTATTCCAGCGAGGTACAGTGACGCTACTTATACAGTATTTCTCAGAACAACATTAACTTTAAGTCTTTGTGTGCTGATTCTATGTCAATTGAGAATTAAAAAAAATATTAAAATACAAAAATAAATGTTTACCAACCTTTTTATTACACTGTAGGTGTAAGTTTTTACATTATATAAACTAAAAAGACATCTTAGCCCCCATTGTGCTTTTGCCGGCATTTCACTTCAGCAGCTTGTGCATTTATAAAGTCACAAAGCATCATGGGTAATCAATATGGCAATGATGGTGAAAGCTAGTGATATAAAGGTAATGATAATGATATGAAATCATTGCATTTGTTTTTAGAAATGTGCAAAATCTGGGTCCATCATCTGATGGTGCTCAAATGTAAAATGTCCCCAAAGACACTCAATGCTCAGATGCCAGAAAATTACTTCCAGAAAAGCTATGAAGATATCAAAAGCAGTCTTTGAGCGGTGGAAATACAGTGGCAAGAAAGTGTGTACCCCCTTAGCATTTTTCCTTTTTTGTTGCCTTACAACCTGGAATTTAAATGGATCATTGAGAGGTTCATGTCAGTCACTTTACATCACATGGCAACTATGAAAATGCAAAAAAAAAAAAATATTGAGAAGCAAAAGCAAGTGTGCAAAAGTATGAACCTCCTCAAGTTAGTCCTCTGTAGTCTTCTGAAGGACTTTCAGATCCAGGTTTTCTAGGATAAGTGTTTATGACCTTGGTTCATAAAATCACTGGGATTTGTGCTCATTTTTCATCTAAAAACAGTTCCAGTTCCTTCAGTTTGGATGCATTGTGCAGCACAGTTTGAGTCATTTTCTTCAAAAATTGTCCTGTTTTTAGCTCCATCCTTCATTCCTTCAGTTTCCCAGTCCCTACCAATGACAAATATCCCCACATCAGGACACTGCCATCACCAGGCTTCACTTTAGAGAGGGGCCACAGTCAGGGGCCAGGTTTGTGTTATCTTCTGTCCACTCCTCCACACAGCCCAGCTCTGTGGAGTGTATGGTTCAGAGTGGTCCTGGGACAGATACAGCAGTCTCTGCTGTGGAGCTCTGCAGATCTTTCAGGGTCACCTTTGGTCTTATTGTTGCCTCTCTGATGAATGCACTCCTTGCCCGGTTTGTGAGTTTTAGATGTTCCTCTTTAGGCAGGTTTGGTGTGGTTCCTTATCTTTTACATGTTGTAATGAAGAATTAAATTGTGTTTTGGGGCATAATGACAGTTGAATTGCAGTCAGGCCAACATTATCTAACTATTTCTGTGACTTCTGAGGCTGAATAACTCTGGGTCTCATTTAGTGGCCTCTTTAAAAAGGGGGTAAATACTTTTGCACACACGTTTTTTGTTTTTCTGTCATATTTCTAATTTGCTTCACAATAAAAAAAGGTTTGCATTTTCATAGTTCTTGTCATTTGATGTTAAGTGACTGACATGAACCTCTCAATGATCCATTTAAATTCCAGGAAAAATGCTAAGGGGGTTACATACTTTTGCTTGCCACTCTAGCTTTAACTGTTAAAAAAACTAAGTAACTTCTGCTTATGGTTACAGAGATATTTTAATTTTAGTAAAACATGTCACCAGCGGTTGCCAGCGACTGCTCAGGGTGGAGAGGATTAACACTACTTCTTGCAAACCTGACATAAATGACATTACTGCCCTGAAGTTTATCATTATTGTCCTGAAGAATGAAAGAGTGAAAACCTTTAGAGCCCCGTTATGAGTAGCTTGATGTCTGTTTTACATCACCAATGTCTCTCACTGATTAAAATCTCTGTACACAGGACGTCCCTCAGCCCCGCGCCCTGAACGACAGTGGCTGCCAGCTCGGAGACACTGAGCTGTTCGACACTGGACTCGACGAAGAAGACGAGGAGGAAGAGTCTCTGGACGCCATCAGGGCTGCGGTCAAGCACAAGGTCAAGAAACACAAGGTAGGAGCGAAGGCAACAAAAACCTGTCCTCTGTCTTTTAGAGCTGCCTAGTGCTGAACAGTGTGTTCGTAACTTAAGGGCACATCTTTGGAGACTATAATGTTTTATGCCTCTATAGGAATCCTCTTTTCTTGATGATGAAGAGGGAGAGGAAGCAGCAGAGAAACCCCACAGAGCGGTAAAATAAACCTCAAGTACAAGGCATTAAATAAGCTTGAGTTAAACCGTGTCTAATACTTGTTACTGTTTGTTTTTTATCAGGAGAGAAAAGCGGCTCGTGCGAGTAAAGAAGCCATGAAGCAGCTCCACAGCGAGTCTCAGAGGCTCATCAGAGGTCGGTTTGATGTCATTTCTTTAATAATGTTCTGGATGTTTTTGTGTTTGAGCTTCTTATTTTGTGCTATAATGAACTATGTCTTCTCACAGAGTCTACCCTGGGTCTGCCCTACCACATTCCCGAACCCAAGACCATAGACCAGTTTTTTAAGAAGAGAGTCAGACCTGAGGGACCCGCCATGGCTTTGTTGAAGTAAAAACTATTATTTATTATAAAGTCTCTACCTCAAAAATATATTAAAAGTCCAATTAAGATTCTAAATCTAACATTCAAGCCTGAACAATTGTATTATTTAAAAGATATTACTGCATTGGGCAGATAGGATCCCATGCTCGCAGTGGTCTCATTTAACCCTAACCCTAAAGGAGCATCAAAATAGTTTTTGTCAACAAAAAAAATAAAAGCAGAGAATAATTTTTCAAATGTGTTGCTTCAAAAAAGAAACCCACCTCTAAAAATTAAAGAGTCCATTAAAATTAAGTCATCTCTCAATTTTTAAAAAGCTTGTTTAAAAAAAAAATCATTCATCAAAATAAAAAAAAGCACATCACAAAATAAAAAAACACTCAAAGCTGAGAGTGACAGTGGATTAAAAAAAAAAAAAAACTGGTGGAGAGTAGACGCAGGAAAGCTATGGTTACAGATCAGGATCATCTCACCAAATGCTGGTTTATGAATGTTCTTTAACAAAATAAGGCGAAGTGTTCAGTTGCCTTATTGCACCTGTAAAAGATAAAACGTGAGATCATTTTGCAGTGGTGTCCAGAGCTGTAGTGAAATCAAGTGTACCGTATTTTCTGGACTATAAGTCGCAGTAGCCAAAAAATGCATAATGAAGAAGAAAAAAACGTATATAAGTCGCATTTTGGGGGGGAAATGTATTTTACAAAATCCGACACCAAGAACAGACATTTCATCTTGAAAGGCAAGTTATAGTAATAATAGAATAGAGAACAACAGGCTGAATAGCTGTGTGGTTTGCTAACGTAACACATTGATGGTTATTCAGCTACATGAAGCATAAACAACGAACTGAATAGGTGTCTCTGCGTGGCTGTCGTCAGACTCAGCATCAGTTCCATTTCCAATTATTCCTCTCTTTCTCAGTTGTCTTTATAGCCTAAGTTGTTAGTGGTAATGTTTACATTTTAAATTGTCAGTGGTACAGGTGCAGCAGATGCTGGTACACAAGCCTAGAGCGCCCTCTCACCAACACCTGAAATATTTTAATATATAAGTCACACCTGAGCATACGTCGCACTCCTAGCCAGACTATGGAAAAAAGTGTGACTTATAGTCCAGAAAATACGGTATATTGATATCAACTTGCACTGCTAACTGCTTTTTCCTGCTACAATTGACTGGTCTATTTTAAAGCTATATTGTACACTTTTTCATCTCTCTTAGATCTACAAAGTATTCTGCCATGATGTTGGTCCCACCTCCACCTTCTTCTGCCGCCAACCCTCCTCCTCCTCCTCCTCCTTCAGCTGAACCCGAACGAACCTCCATCGAACCGGACCCGCAGACTCCAGCTCTGGACCAGTCCCAACCCCAGCCTCTGCTCCCCCAGCCCAGCGCCACCTCCTCTCCACAAAAAGACACTCTCTCCCAGCCTCAAGAAGAACCAACATCCACCGCCTCGAACTTGGAGGGGGCGCAAGCATCCGAGCCTATGCTGTTTCTGTCCGAGAGTTTACAAGAAGAGACTAAACCTGGAGAAGACGAAGAAGTCGGTGAAAGTCAGACCGATGCGATGTCCATTTCTGACGTGCAGGAAAAGGAGAGTTTAGTTGATAACTGTGGAGAGGCTACAGGAGAACAAACGGTCAAGCCTAAGAAAGATAAGTTGGCCAGGCTTAAAGAGCTGGGCTTGGATCCTCCTCCTGTGGCCAAACTCTGCGCAGACGAAGGAGCGTTTGTGCAGCTGGATCCACCACAAACGAACACAGGTGAGTCACACTACGCCACATATAAACTCAGGAAGAAAGATATTTTTCAGTGTTGACAAGGGCTATGCAATTAATCGAATTTTAAATATGATTTTGGCTCCCAATGATTACAAAATCTATATAATCGAGAAAAAAACATTGATTAAATTGGATTTTGAATGATACATATGCTCGCTCTGCTCTCACAAAATCTGCTGCAAAACTACTTGGTGAGACCGTTTATTTACTCAAACCCTTATGGAGCTAACGCTAACCCACTGTTTAGTGGTAAAGAGAAATTTTGAATTGTTCTTACTGTCCAACTCTAACACATTTGTTTCCATTTTAATTTCAATTCAGTTTTATTTGTAAAGCCCATTATCGCAACAAAAGTCGCCTCAAAGGGCTTCACAAACAGTTAATCACACATAAACACACAATCAGACTTAACACACAATCAACACAAACAATAACTACACTAAACTAAACATCCCTGTCCTTAGACCCTCATTCTCAGTAAGGAAAAACTCCTAAAAAAAAAAAAACGGCTGTAGAAAAAAAGAAGAAACCTTATGGAGCCCATTGTGAAGGAGAGATCCTCTGCCAGGACGGACAGGCAATGTGTCTAGGACTGTTAGTCCATTAGCTCAATAATAAGTATTACTAAACAAATGGCTATATTATATTAATTTCTTTCATAAAATTAAGAAAACCTGTCCTACACATAGTGTTTATCAGCTGCTCTGAATTTTAAAAACTGGCATTGGCCAAAGTAAAACCCATCTTGTTTGACCTCTAGACACTTGGGACACGTGTTCAAGCAATAGTCCAGTACTACCAAAAGTCAACATTTTAAAGTCTGAATATTTTTTGTAAGAATTTTATTTTACTATTTCCACTATAAAGTTTTTCATTTTTTCATTTTATTTTTTTTAAATTAATTTTTATTTTATTTATTTATTTATTATTATTTTTTTGGGACAATTTTTATTCCTATGCTTCTCATGTCAAGTCTCTTTTCACTATTATTTTTTTCCTCTTTGAATTTCATAGTCCTAAATAAACCTCTTCCTCAGGTTTGGAGGCGTTAAAGCAACGTTACCTCCGTCACTTGAAGGCTCCGGTCCATCCTAAGAAAGAGCGTTCGATGCAGGTGAACGTCGTCCGAAAAGACATCTCAGCTTCAGGGAAAGAGGAGCTGCACTCGGAGTCTGTCACCGTCACCGTCACCGAGGGAGAGGAGCAGCCTGTGGTCACCAAACCTGGTACGGACATCACATCAAAGACGTCCAACTCTTCTGACCAGGAACATATGAAATAACGCTGGGTCTGTTATTGTTGTAGGAGCGAAGCTGTTGTCTCTGAAGGAGCGTCTGCAGTTGGCCATGGCCCAGAGGAGGAAGGAGGAACGGGCTCGAAAAGCAGAACTGCACCGACTCGACAACGAAGAGGACGGAGAGGAAGAGGAGGAGGAGATGACCGACTCTGAGGAAGAGGTGAGAGAGGACTTCTGCTACCCAAATATTCACTGACTGTCCCGTGTTAAGATCATCTCAATCTGGAAAATCTCTGCCTCTGATGTAGGGCTGCACAATATATCGCAAAATTATCGTTATCGCAATATCAGCAAACGCAATATCCGTATCGAAATAACGCTGCGGTCTTCCATCTGACAGAGATTTACACTGAAGAATCATTTTCCACCAGAGCCTTAAAAGAACATGTGTTGTGACTAAATAAAAATGTTTAAAAAGTCCAGTTTTAGTGGTAATTTAATTAATTTAGTCACAGTTTAGCCTTGTTTTATTCCTGGTTTAGGCTGTGTTAAGTTTTGATTTTGTCGCTGTTTTGACTTGTAAATACAGGAACTTACATTTTTGTGAAATGTAGTGAATTCAACTTACTATGTTCCAAAAGTAGACTCTATTTTCAAATATCGCAATAATATCGTTATGGCAATTTTCAGCATAGTTATCGAATATCGCATGTTTTCTCCATATGCAGCCCTACTCTGATGTTTCCTTTTAAACCACTACTGTCTTGAACACCTCTCCATTTTATTTTCTTTCTTGCCCAGGGAGTAGATGAGCTGTTGGGAGGAGATGGAGATGAACCTGACGCAGAGGAGGAGGAGGAGGGGGGCGAGGAGGGAAGTGTGGCCCCCAGCATCAGGAGCCCCTCTCCTGCCGTTCTGACCAGAGCCCCTCCGACTCCAGACCTCATCAACACGGACGGGACGCTGCTGCTGTTCCCCGGAAGCTCCTGCTCACGCACTGGGTTTGTACAAGGGTCTTAGTCATTGTTTTGGATGGTGATAAAAATAAACTTAAAGCTGCACTGCCTGATAAAGTGATGTGTGTAAAAAAAAATGCTCAGTTTGAATGATACACTCCCCTCTGTTTGCTCTGTCACAGTCTCACACAAACCTGGAGCTGTCACAATAACACAGCACAGATCTGGAGTCTGCTTTTAATTCTTTAAATTAAAAAATAAAAATACTGTGAATAAGCTATGACTTTTGAACTAAAACAATAGCTCCTTCACATTATTCCTGATAGATTCTAGTTCTGGATAGATAAAGGATGTATCGACCAATCAGAGCGCTCCTGTCCTATGAAAGCGTGTGATTGGTTAAACTGTTCCTTCCCTCGCTCTAAAACAAAAACCCTTATAACACAGCCCACATGTGACCTCAAAGTCTAATTTTTTCTCAGATGACTTCTGTTATGCTGCACTAATAACTAAATAATTATCTTTACTGAAATACAAGGAAAAATAAATCAGGCAGTGCAGCTTTAATAATGACTCCCTTCATTTATTTTTACAGTGATGGTTTAAGAAGGCCCGGTGCCTCTGGACAAGACAGCAGCAGTAAAACAGGTAAGCGGAAAACGGTTTTGTCTGAGGCTAAATCCACCCATTTTTTCATGACATGACTTTTTCTATGTAGTTCTGTTCTACATAGAAAGCATTGTCTCGAGCCACAGAAATACAGTGCTATTCTTACATCATACTGATCGTTCCTCTGTCCCCTGCAGAGGAGGACGACTCCCTGTCCCTGATGAAGGACAGCAGTCACAACAGTAGTTTTGAGCTCCCCGGGTCCATGCTCACCTCGTACCAGCCGGTGAACCAGCAGCGCTGCACCGGGAGAGGACTGCCCAACCCAAACATGTTCAGGTCCCCCTCGCCCTGTTTGTTCAGGCCCAGCTTCCTCGGCTCGGCCTCCAAAGTGAGTAGTCGCATGGCCAGACAGTTTGACGTTGAGTGGTTTAGTCTGTGTTAAGTTTTGATTTTGTCGCTGTTTTGACTTGTAAATACAGAAACTTACATTTTTGTGAAATGTAGTGAATTTAACTTAAGCTGGGGACACACTACATGATTTTCTCAGTGGTCACAGATTCTGAAAAGACTAGGAGCTCACACTAACGACAGTTCTGATGACTGAAAGACTGGGGCTCACACATTTAATGACTGCGCCTCACACACTGCAAGATCTGTAACTGCAGCTGACGCCAACCAAACGCTTGCGGGAAACTTGCGAGAACTAAATGGTAAACAAACATGGACGCTACCTGGGTCGCTGTTGTATTTGTGTGCATAGCTATCTGTTTGGAAAAAGGGAAAGAGAAAAAAGGGCTATGTATCCAGTTTCGCTTGGGTAGCGCTCAACTTTCTTTGGTGTTTGCCATGGTTGTTTATGTTTTCTTCTTCTTCAAATTTCCGATTATATTTTCCCGCCGCTTCCTGTTGCTTCGTCTGTGTCCTCCATGAATTCCCAGTTGGATCTGTAAACAGCCCACACTACAGGAGTGTGCGTCCAGAGTCGGCTTTAAAATTCAAACATGTTTGATTGCTTGCGACTGATGTCAGGCCGGGTTTTTGCGCCGACTCGAGTCTTTGAACATCACACACTAACAGATTTCAGAGCCGACTGGTGATTACGATTCCCTTCAACTGGTGTTGACTGGTAAAGACTCGGCGCAACTGTGAATCGTTATAAAATCGGGCAAAAAATCATGTAGTGTGTCCCCAGCTTTACTGTGTTTGAAAAGTAGGCTCTATTTTCAAATATCGCAGTAATATCGTTATCGCAATTTTCAACACAGTTATCGAATATCACATGTTGTCTCCATATCGTGCAGCCCTGCTTACCACAGACTAAACCAGGAATAAAACAAGGCTAAGCTGTGACTAAATTAATTAAATTACCACTAAAACTGCACTTTTTAAACATTTTTATTTAGTCACAACACATGTTCTTTTAAGGCTCTGGTGGAAAATGATTCTTCAGTGTAAATCTCTGTCAGATGGAGACCACAGCATTATTGCGATACTGATATTGCGTTTGCTGATATTGCGATAACGATAATTTTGTGATATATTGTGCAGCCCGAGATCAGACCGTTAACCTTTGAATATTGATGCAGAATTACAGAGATCTGGATTAACTTAACATCCTTTTTGATTCTCTACCCCTCAGAGTTCAGGTAAACTCTCAGAGCCCTCCCTGTGCCTCCCCGTTGAGGACTCCCAGGACCTGTATGCCCCCCCGTCCCCGGACACCGACTCGGGCCCGCTGGGAGGAGAGGCGTCCGGGCCGACCCTGGGCGGCGAGTCCCAGGGCCGGTTCTCCCTGGAGGACGACGCCCACTCCCAGCTCCTGGACGCGGACGGGTTCCTGAACGTGGGCCCGCGTCCCGGAGCGCCTCGGTCCCACAAACGGCAGCTGATCCTGGGCAGCCTGGACGAGAACGCCATGGACGCCAACATGGGGGAGCTGATGGGACTCTGCTCGGGGGCGTTCGGGACGGCGAAGGGGGAGGATGCTGAAGGTATGGGCGCTTCACAGGAGGACGAACTGATGGGGCTGTGTTCCGGGGCGTTCCCACAAACTCAGGCCGAAGACGGGACGAGGGACACGGGGAAGAAGGCGAAGGACACAGAGGACGACATGGATCAGCTCCTGGGGCTGTGCTCGGGCAAATTCCCCAGTCAGAGTGAGTAGAAAATGAATTATTATACATTTTTAAACATTAATTTAAGCATTTAATTATCATTTTTTTATGTTTAGAGCAGTGATTCCTAAAATGTTCACACAAAGGACAAACTAAAACAATGCTGCTGTTTCTGTCTGCTACTTCTAAATAAGATGCAGTACTTTTCCGGAGTATAAGTCGCACTAGCCAAAAAATATGATGAAGAAGAAAAAAACCTATATAAGTTGCATTTTTTGGTGGAAATTTATTTGACAAAATCTGACACCAAGAACAGACATTTCATCTTGTTTTCATAGTAGGCCCTGTGTTGCACTGCTGATAGAATTTCGGAGGAAGAAAAACATTATTATATTGCAAGACTTTTTAAATGATTACGGAGAAAACAAAGTGGGTTTTCTCCTTGTGGTTTGATGTTTATCAGGGTTTTTCTTATTTGCAGATGATAACGTTGACTGGGTTTTTACTTTACCCCTGTTCTTTCTAGGTCCCTCTCAGAGAACATCACCAGAGAAAAACAGGTACAGAATAAGCTGCTTTTTCAAACGTACCTTTTCCTGTACAATATTTTCTTTTCTAAACTTAATAAATTGTATGTTTTAAATGTTTTTTTCCCCTCTTTTGATTTTAGTAAAGATAAACCTGAGGAAGAGAAGCAGGAGGAAGGAGAGGACGATTATGAGTTCAAATTTCTGTCCGACGAGGAGAGTAAGACTGGGCAGGTGCGTGCCTTTCAGTTTAAAGATTGGTAATTAGGACATTATTAGATATTTTAAGTGGGTGTAGTAGACAATAAAAATAAAAATAAGGTTATTATACTGTTTAAAAATAAGAAAATGGCATAGATAAACTGTTGAGCCTCTGATTTGGTGAAATAAGTTGATGGATGCCTCTGATTCCTCTGTATGGGTTTTCGTGTGTTGTAAAATAAGATAATTGTGTATTGTAGGATGATGAAGAGGACGATGGTGATGATGAAGGAGAAGACAGTGGAGAAGAAAATGAGGAAGAGGAGGATGAGCCGGAGGAGGAAGAGGAGAACCATGAGGTGGAGGAGGAGGAGATGGAGGCCGTGTTCGCTCCTGAGAAATCCAAGAAGAAGAAAAAGAAAATGTGAGTCCAACTACCGTATTTTCCCGGCTATAAGTCGCTCCTGGAGTACAAGTCGCACTAGCCAAAAAATGCATAATGAAGAAGAAAAAACAAAATCCGACACCAAGAACAGACATTTCATGTTGAAAGGCAAGTTATAGTAATAATAGAATAGAGAACAACAGGCTGAATAGGTGTGCGGTTTGCTAACGTAACACATTGATGGTTATTCAGCTACATGAAGCAGAAACAACGAACTGAATAGGTGTCTCGTATGTTAACGTAATATATTAACAGTTATTCACATAACTATAGCATAAAGAACATAATATAACAAGTTCACCAAACTCACCATCTCACTCCTAATCACTAAATTCTTTAAATTCTTCATCCTCGGTGTCGCTTCTGAACAACTCCGCCAACTCCGGAGGTAGACGAAGCGCCGCTTCCTCCTCTGCGTGGCTGTCGTCAGACTCAGCATCAGTTCCATTTCCAATTA
>CM036255.1:29947500-29980000 GCA_020698575.1 Bostrychus sinensis
GACATTTTTTTGTGCCACTGACTCCCATTAAAACAATATATAATTTCACATTTTTATCAAGTATTTCATGGATTCATGACAGTGAGGGATTGGAATTTTAGATTTAATTTTTTACTAGGTGGCCCCATTTCCCCCATATATGGTAGACAGAGGTATAAATTTGGAAATGGCCACATTAGTGTTTGTATAAATGATCAAGCCTACAAGGCAAATAAAAAACATTTTTTTGAACTAAAATGATTTGGGTGAGTTTTAGGGTTGTCATAAATTGGTGTGAAAGTGTTTGTTGAGAAATGAGTTTGTTTGTGTTTGCGTGAGCACAAATCCAAAATGTAGTTCTTACAGAGATGTGCACATCAGGACAAAGTCGAAAAAGTGCCACATAAACTGGAATTTAAGGGGCTAAATTTCATAAACAGAATTATTTTTTGCTGTGTATGGTGAGGGCTGAAGTTAATCATGAAATAAATAAAAAAATTAATTATCTATTATATAATTTTTCTATGGCAGTGCATTTTTTTGTGCCTTAGGACGAAAGGTGTGACTAAAAATGCTTCATCTGCCGCTACACAAAAATTTTAAATCTAATAAAATCAATCATGATGCCAGTTTTTGACACTGCCAAGCTCTGATTATCCACCACAAAAAAAATCTGATTTGCATTTACAGAAACGAAAAAAATCTATTTTTTGTGATTTTTTTTTTATTTATTTTTTTTCCATAATTTGAAATCAACTTTTAATCACAAAAACTGGAATTTAAGAGGTTCAATTTCATAAACAATATGAAATTTTGTTATGTATGATGAGGACTGAAGTCAATCATTGTAACCATGAAAAAAAAATGGAATTATTGACCATTAGATAATTTTCTATGGCAGTCTTTATTGGTGCATTTTTTTGTGCTTAGGGCGAAAGGTGTGAGTAAAAAGTTAGGGCTGTAGCAGAGTTAAAGTCTGCCTTACGTTTTCCTAAATCTCATTCCATGTCCTCTTTGCAGATGATGGTTTTTTGATGGACGGAGGAGGAGCAGGCGGCGAGGAAGACGAGGAGGAGGACGAAGACCTCGACCAAACCGAGGTCCAGAGGAGGAGGGAGAGACTGGAGAGAGAGCAGTGGCTCCGGGAACAGGTGCGTCAGAGCAATCTTTAGTTTTTGTTTTTGATTTATGCAGTTACCGGCTTTGATTTGATGTGTTCGAATGAGTTTTATTAATTTTGTATTTTATTTTCTGTTGCCTTTGATGTATCTCAGTCTGAGCAGAAATCCACGAGACGAGGGGCTGAGGCGGAGGCAGACGACGAGAGGTTTGGAGACGAAGAAGACAGTCGTTTTATGAAACTGGCCAAAAAACTCACAGAGAAGACACTGGAGAAAAAGAAAGGTGGGGGTTAAACAACAAGCACTTTTAACAAAATATCTTTAATGAAACAATGTAGATTCTGAGACATCCAGGCAGATTTAGTGCAGATTCAGTTAGTTCAAAAATAATCTGAAACAACTTTTTACTTTTGCGTTATTTCCGTGTTGTACAGCCCTCTCCGTGATCAGTTCTGACCAAAGGCACAATGGCAGGTTAGACCTGTGACGTCACAAACAATAAAAAGTTATATTTTAGCCAAATAGAGGATTTTTAACAGTGATATAGTCCATGGTGGGAAAACGAATAATAAAATCCAACCATTCTGGAACAACAGGTGTTTCTTTTTACACAAATCCTTTCTGGGCTGCGTGGGATTTTTAAGTAAATATTTGATTATAAATTGTGCTTCACTTTTGACTCTTGACCAAATACCACATTTTCCATATATATAAGTCGCACTAGCTAAAAAATGCATAATGAAGAAGAAAAAAACGTATATGTCGCATTTATGGGGGAAATTTATTTTACAAAATCTGACACCAAGAACAGACATTTCATCTTGAAAGGCAAGTTATAGTAATAATAGAATAGAGAACAACAGCTGAATAGCTGTGTGGTTTGCTAACGTAACACATTGATGGTTATTCAGCTACATGAAGCATAAACAACGAACTGAATAGGTGTCTCGTATGTTAACGTAATATATTAACAGTTATTCACATAACTATAGCATAAAGAACATAATATAACAAGTTCACCAAACTCACCATCATTCTTCTCTTTCTCAGTTGTCTTTATAGCCTAAGTTGTTAGTGGTAATGTTTACATTTTAAATTGTCAGTGGTACAGGTGCAGCAGATGCTGGTACACAAGCCTAGAGCGCCCTCTAACCAACACCTGAAGTATTCTAATATATAAGTCACACCTGAGTATACGTCACACTCCTAGCCAGACTATGGAAAAAGTGCGACTTATAGTCCGGAAAATACGATACTCTGCTATCATCCTCACCCACATACTGTATCTTTGCCTTTTAATGATATTTCTACTGTGGTCTTATGAACCACATAATAAAAGCTTTTTGTTTAATTTCGGTCAAACACATGACTTCTTTATTTCCAGAGCCTCCAGTGGCAGCTCCAACAGAGAAAAAGCCGACAGCAGCTCTCAATCCTTTCCAGAGACCAGCGCAGACTTCACAGGTAACGATCCCTTTCTTGATTTAATTTGGGACATTGCTTTAAGTAGCGACAACAGTCTTTTCCCCTCCAGTCTCAGTGTTTAGTATTCTATCTTTGTGCACTGCCAGGCTTTAACTTCCACAGTGATAAAGTGAATGTTTTTGTCCGTCCAGGTGAAGCGGGGCTCCCTGCTCAGTCAGCCTCAGTTCGTGTTACAGAAACTGGCCTCGATCTCTGAAGGAAACCCTCTGGCTCCGAGAAACACCAGAGGTTTCCTGTTCCAGACGCTGTCTCCAGAGAAGGACAGCTCTGCGTCGGACAGCTCACAGAAACAGGTGAGACCCAGCCTTTGTTTAAGGTGTAGCCCGCCTCAAACACAAAGTAGTTCTCCCCTGAATCATTTAACGGCAATGAGACTCACTGGACCAAATGTAAACCTTCACAAATCACACAAGGAGGCCAAGATTAACACATTTTATCATCATGTCGTCTGTGTTTGTGACACTAGAGGGAGCCAGAGCCCACAGTACATGGCTGTCCTGTCTCTGGGTCTGTGGTACTGAGGAGTCTTTAGCAGGTCAAGTCCGGATTTTAGTGCTGCTTTAGTTAGGACTAGTCTTGGGTTAGACTGAATTTAGACTATAATTTAAACCTGGTTTGGTCCTGCTTTAGACCTGGTTTAGTCCAGGTTTAGGCCTTGTTTAGTCTTGGTTTAGTCCTGCTTTAGACCTTGTTTAGTCCTGGTTTAGCCTTGGTTTAGACTTGGTTTAGTCCTTGTCTAGTCTTGGTTTAGACCTGGTTTAGACCTTGTCTAGTCCTGGTTTAGACCTTGTCTAGTCTTGGTTTAGTCCTTGTTTAGCCTTGGTTTAGACTTGGTTTAGCCTTGGTTTAGTCCTTGTTTAGTCTTGGTTTAGTCCTGGTTTAGACCTTGTCTAGTCCTGGTTTAGTCCTGGTTTAGCCTTGGTTTAGTCCTTGTTTAGTCCTTGTTTAGTCTTGGTTTAGACCTTGTTTAGTCCTTGTTTAGTCTTGGTTTAGACCTGGTTTAGTCCTTGTTTAGTCTTGGTTTAGACCTGGTTTAGTCCTTGTTTATTCCTTGTTTAGCCTTGGTTTTATTCTTGGTTTAGACCTGGTTTAGTCTTGGTTTAGTCTTGGTTTAGTCCTGGTTTAGACCTTGTCTAGTCCTGGTTTAGTCCTGGTTTAGCCTTGGTTTAGTCCTTGTTTAGTCCTTGTTTAGTCTTGGTTTAGACCTTGTTTAGTCCTTGTTTAGTCTTGGTTTAGACCTTGTTTAGTCCTTGTTTAGTCTTGGTTTAGACCTGGTTTATTCCTTGTTTAGCCTTGGTTTTATTCTTGGTTTAGACCTGGTTTAGTCTTGGTTTAGTCTTGGTTTAGTCTTGGTTTAGTCTTGGTTTAGTCCTGGTTTAGACCTGGTTTAGTCTTGGTTTAGTCTTGGTTTAGTCCTGGTTTAGACTTGGTTTAGTCTTGGTTTAGACCTTGTTTAGTCTTGGTTTAGCCCTGGTTTAGTCCTTGTTTAGTCCTGGTTTAGACCTGGTTTAGACTTGGTTTAGTCTTGGTTTAGTCCTTGTTTATTCCTGGTTTAGACTTGGTTTAGTCTTGGTTTAGTCCTTGTTTAGTCCTTGTTTAGCCTTGGTTTAGTCCTGGTTTAGTCCTGGTTTAGACCTTGTTTAGACCTTGTTTAGTCTTGGTTTAGACCTGGTTTAGACTTGGTTTAGTCCTTGTTTAGTCCTGGTTTAGACCTGGTTTAGACTTGGTTTAGTCTTGGTTTAGTCCTTGTTTATTCCTGGTTTAGACTTGGTTTAGTCTTGGTTTAGTCCTTGTTTATTCCTTGTTTAGCCTTGGTTTAGTCCTGGTTTAGTCCTGGTTTAGACCTTGTTTAGTCTTGGTTTAGTCTTGGTTTAGACCTTGTTTAGTCCTGGTTCAGAGCTGTTTTCGTCCTGGTTTTGTCAGGATTTTGTCTCATTTTTGATGTTACTTAAAAATCTAAATATTTTCCAAGGTGTTACTTGTTGTGAAAAGTTTAGAACTCCTGCTCCAGATCACATTAAGTACATTTAACTTTAATTTGATTTTAAACATTTTTCTTTTATGCTTCAAAAATAAATTCTACATTTTCTCCTCCTCTGGTCTTTTCCTTCAGAGGTCTCCACACATCTGCCTTTAACCTAATCTTACTGATTATAACGACTTATTTTTCTGTTTATTTCCACAGCTAAAGAAGCGTAGACCATCTGAGACTCTGAACCCGGCGTCTAAACGAGTTTGTCGAGAAAACAAACCTCCGGCAACAACGTCCAAACCTCCGCAGAGAAGCATCTTTAACTTCCTGGACCACTGACACTGACACTAAATCCACTCTAAAACCTTTCATTTGTACTTTTACAACAATCACCAGCATTTTTTGGAAGTGCGTCTGCCTGTTTACACCGCCTCAAAATGGCGCCGCAGTGGAATAATTTACTTGAACTTTGCTGCAGAGATGATTTCGTGGTGCTCCTGAATGAATTGCCTCGCACTGCTCACTGTGTCTGTGCCGTTTGTCCGTTTAAAAGTGTTTTATCGTGTAAATAAACCTGTTTTTATAGTTGGAGTTTTTAAATGTTTAAAGTGGTTTTACCTGTAAATAAAAGTGTATTTTAAGACGATTGGTTTTCTCTTTTGGTTGATGTTTGGTTGACGTTAATCCTTTATTTAATCTCTCCTCAGTCACACTCTGGGGCGATTTTCATGGAAAGTTTTGGAAATTTAAACGGTGATCTGGCCACACATCAACAGCATTAACGTCTTTATACCAACTTTGTTAAAAGCGTTCGCTAAAGCACAGAGCTCTGTTTCTGCTCTGATGATGGATTTTAATTTTTAAACTCAAAGTGAGCCGCCAGAGAAAGAAAACTTGAAACTCTGTCTTCTTGGCCACTGCAGGAAAAAGTGATCTATATCTTTTTTGTCAGAATATTTGAACTAAATAACTTTTGGTTTTGGTAACAGGATAAATGAAAAAGCTGTTTGTTGGCCGCTACTCATCAAATCCAGTACGCTATGTTTTTAAAGATTTAAAAGCCACATGAAATAAAGGCTTTTTAAACTGCAGGTGTATTTTTTCTTTATTCTTTGTTCCCAAAAAACCAAAGAGCACCTTCAATACAGAATAACTAATTGACAAAAACTTCCTGAGCACTTTTTACAGGATAAATAATTACTTTATATCTTTATTTAATTTTTAAAAATATGTTCTGAACCACCTTACTGAGCAATTTTTAATCAGAGGTGTGTAGGCTATAAATCTGTAAAATTAGTGAAATAATATATTTCTGGGGGAAGAACTCAAGTCGCATTTTTTTGGGGGAAATTTATTTTACAAAATCCGACACCAAGAACAGACATTTCATGTTGAAAGGCAAGTTATAGTAATAATAGAATAGAGAACAACAGCTGAATAGGTGTGCGGTTTGCTAACGTAACACATTGATGGTTATTCAGCTACATGAAGCATAAACAACGAACTGAATAGGTGTCTCGTATGTTAACGTAATATATTAACAGTTATTCACATAACTATAGCATAAAGAACATAATATAACAAGTTCACCAAACTCACCATCTCACTCCTAATCACTAAATCCTTTAAATTCTTCATCCTCGGTGTCGCTTCTGAACAACTCCGCCAACTCCAGAGGTAGACGAAGCGCCGCTTCCTCCTCTGCGTGGCTGTCGTCAGACTCAGCATCAGTTCCATTTCCAATTATTCCGCTCTTTCTCAGTTGTCTTTATAGCCTAAGTTGTTAGTGGTAATGTTTACATTTTAAATTGTCAGTGGTACAGGTGCAGCAGATGCTGGTACACAAGCCTAGAGCGCCCTCTAACCAACACCTGAAATATTTTAATATATAAGTCACCCCTGAGTATACGTCGCACCCCTAGACAGACTATGAAAAAAAGTGCGACTTATAGTCCAGAAAATATGGTAAATTAATTATCCATCCTATTTAAAACAATTGTTAATTCCATTTAGGTCCTCATATAACTTGAGGCATACTGAACAGATATTTTTCTATGTTCCCAAAATGAACAAAGAAACGGTCGTCAAGCTCCATCAGATTGGAACAACTCACTCTGTTCAGTCAGATCCATGACCTCTGTCTTTAAGGCACTTGATATTGGCAAACCAACTTGTGTACGTAATGTATCCAATTGATAGGTGATAGGGAATCAAATTCATTGGTGCCCACCTCCTTTGTGCACAAAAATATTATCTAAAGATTAAGTGATAGAGTTTTGTTTCAAAGTACACTGGAGGAAATGTTCAGGGAAAACAAAATACATTTTCTTTGGTCAAAAGTGTTGGCCACTGCCAAGGCTGTAGGGCCAGAGTTATTGGAATAAAAATTAAAGGGAATAAGCAGAAGAACTTGAATGAATAAATATTTCAAAGCATGAGTAGCTCTCAGGCGGAAAAAAAAGGTTGGAGTTGGAGACCCCTGCTTGAAGGCGTCTGTACTTAACCATCTACAAACAACATGCTCCTGTTTTTGGTTCTGCTCTGTTTCTGTAACAATCCTGGTTCAGCTTGAATTATGTTTGTATCACACTTGTTCCTTCATCCCTGTTAATCCAGATTGTTCAACGGTATACTGTATTTTTAATTTACCGTATTTTCCGGACTATAAGTCGCACTTTTTTCCATAGTCTGGCTAGGGGTGTGACGTATACTCAGGTGTGACTTATATATTAAAATATTTCAGGTGTTGGTTAGAGGGCACTCTAGGCTTGTGTACCAGCATCTGCTGCACCTGTACCACTGACAATTTAAAATGTAAACATTACCACTAACAACTTAGGCTATAAAGACAACTGAGAAAGAGCGGAATAATTGGAAATGGAACTGATGCTGAGTCTGACGACAGCCACGCAGAGGAGGAAGCGGCGCTTCGTCTACCTCCGGAGTTGGCGGAGTTGTTCAGAAGCGACACCGAGGATGAAGAATTTAAAGGATTTAGCGATTAGGAGTGAGATGGTGAGTTTGGTGAACTTGTTATATTATGTTCTTTATGCTATAGTTATGTGAATAACTGTTAATATATTACGTTAACATACGAGACACCTATTCAGTTCGTTGTTTATGCTTCATGTAGCTGAATAACCATCAATGTGTTACGTTAGCAAACCGCACACCTATTCAGCTGTTGTTCTCTATTCTATTATTACTATAACTTGCCTTTCAACATGAAATATCTGTTCTTGGTGTTGGATTTTGTAAAATAAATTTCCCCCCAAAAATTTGACTTATAGTCCAGTGTGACTTATATATGTTTTTTTCTTCTTCATTATGCATTTTTTGGCTACTGCGACTTATACTCCAGAGCCACTTCTAGTCCAGAAAATACAGTACTGGAGTAATCAGTGCATGTGTCCATCTGTCGTGGGAAGCTGGTTTACAGTTGAGTTGAATAGATTTGGAGAGTTTTTTGTTTGTTGGTGTAAATGTTCTGTATTGTGATTTTCTTCATGGATTGTATTTTTGTTTCCTGTATCATTGTTTGTCTGAGTTGAGGACCCCCTTGAAAACGAGACGGCACATTTCAAGGGGTTATCCTTCAAATAAATACATTTCAAATGTTTCTTTTCGTGACTCAGACTTGACTCAGACTTTATTTTAATGACTCGGACTTGGACTTAGAAGTAGTACACAAAATTTTCACTGTAAATCTGAAACCGGGCCTATTATTTTTTGCATTTATTCATTCTCAAAGTCCATTTCCCAAACTTTTTCTCACGCTCGAGTCTGTTTTCCTTCTCCCTTTATGGTCATTTAGAGACTAATGGTTTGATAAGTGGCTATTAATATCCCTGCATTCGAGAAGAAGCCCTTTTCACCTCATTACAGTTTTTAATAATTAGCGCAGGGTCCCGGGGTTAGACGCAGCAGAGGGGGTCCCGGTACACTTCATTAGGACCAAGACCATTTAATCCACTATAATCCACCTAGTTAATGATGATTATATAGTTTCTACACAGTTGCAGAAGCCTAAAAATAAAAAATAAAAACCCTTGGTAAATTTGGCCTGAGCTGCTTTAGGCTAAAGGGATAATTAGGAAATGTGTCATTGAACGTATTATTGTTTTTAAGACAATTAATAAAAGATATGCGCAATTAGTTGGCTTTAAAATGTGCTCCAAGTCCTAAGGGTACGTTTATAAAATTGTACAAATTGTAGTAGGCTGCAGATGAAGACTTTGGGGACGTTTTGGTTAAATTTTGTAAAGTAGTATCCCAGCAAATAGAACAAAAATACAGTATATTGCGTATTTAATAATGAATCTGTTGATAAAGCCACAGATGTTATGATTATTTCTGATTTCTTTTAAAACAGGAAAACTTATGTTAAATCTCTCTTGTAGTCATGTGTCCTGTTTCATTATTTACAATTACACAAAAACAAATAAAAAAGGAACAACCTGTGAAAAATACAGACAAAAAATATATTATTTTGAGTAAATTTAGGAAAGATCAAGGCTATTGACAGATTAAAAGTTTGTGACTAAAACAATATTAAATCTATTCACTTTGTCTTATTTTTATCATATTAAATAATAAAGAAAACATTAAAATAACTGATAAAATGTAATTATTTATATTTTACCAGTAATTATTTATATTTATATTTAAGTTAGAGACATTTTCATGAATTAGAAATTTTGTGAATTAAACAATATTGACCTTATTAACAACTTAACTTTAGTCTTTATTGGTCAGTTATTATTATTATTAAGAACAAAAATAAAAAATGAATAACATACCTCTGTGATCTGTTTTCATGAAGACAGAGTAAATTATCATGCAGCCTCAGAACTGTGCCCAGACTTTTACATATAATTGTAGATTTTATATAATCCTGACAAAAGTATTGCCCAAACTTAGAAAAATATGTGCCAGAGCAGTAATATGAGGTTGGATTTTATGCATCTGTATCTTCATTTTAGAGAATTTTACAGATTTCTAGACCCAAAGTGACAAAAAAGCTTCTGAAAGTCATGCGTCAAGTTCACAGTCATTAAAGAACATGACGCTAGGGCTGAAGTTTGGAACGTGTTGGAAAATTATAGATAAAAATAACGACATCGTACATTAATTTAGTGACAAAAGTCTTTAGGTAAATTATTTTAAATTTCCTGTGCTTCTCTTTTGGTTAAAATGGGTACAAAAACTGGGAGATATTAAGTGTTTTTACAGATATTTATTGACATCTGTTCACCCAAGGTTAGGGCTAAATTTATGTTTCTCTGTTTGAGTGTACAGACAAGTTTATTCCTATTTTTTAACACAGTTTTTTTTATATATATAGCATTTGTTTCTACCCTGGTTTTTGAGAGTAAAGATGTAAACCACTGCTTAGTCCTGATGTGGTGGTGGGCAACAGAGTGTAGTATAAATACCACATTTTAGCTTATAAATAATCAAAACTTAAACTTGCTAAATAAGCTTTTGAAAGTATCATACGTCAAAATCCTGCCATTTTCCTCAAAAAGGCTGCAGTGCATTATGGGTGATTTTGGCTGCTCATTAAGTAGAGTATTATTAAAGAGATTGTACATAATATCTGCTGTTATAGGAGGCTGTTTAACTTTTATAATGTGTAAAACTTAGATGTAAAAGCTAAGAATCACAGCTGAATGTGCCTCATGTTGTGTGCTATGGGACACTCTTTTAACATATAATAGTTAAACATGACTATCTGGTTTTCAAAATAAAGATATGACATTTAGACTTGTCAAAATGATCACAAGACGCCATTTTAACATTTAATCTGGATATGTAATACGGATATCTACAACCTAGTTTCTCCTCGTCTAAACTACAGTTTCAGATGTCCACAATAACATTCCTCCTATCCACACTTTAGATTAAGGATATCCACATCATCATTTCGCCTCGGACAAATGACTGAATCACGTTTTCCATTCATTTCTATGGCTGACGTCATTAGAGATATCCCTAATTCAATTATGAATATTGAAGTACAGGATTTTTAAGTTAACTTTAGCAAGTCAGACCTCATGTATCAGAAGGTACCTGCTGCGTGTTCACTGCCAAAAATTGAGGACCAGGAAGATGTCTTTCAAAAATGCCGGCCAAATTTATTGAAGATGAACAGGATCAAAAATGCAAATTGACAAGATTAAAAAACAATGCAAAAAGCAAAGTATAGTGGTAAATCAAAGAACAGAGTTCAATCTCGAGAAGGGAGTAATTTGTTGACGTTGCGCCGTCACCGATCTGAGCAACTCGTAAGGAGCCCTTCTGATCTGATCTGATTCGCGCGAGTGAATTCGCGTCAAAATGAGGCGAATAGACCCTTTTCACGATGACGTCAGACAACTTCCGTTTTGAGACGATGTATCTTCATTTCCGGTGCTGCTGCTCGCCAGTAAGGAATTTACTCGGAGTCTTAAAAATTGGCCAAATATAAGGCTACATGATGTACAGAAACTCGAAAAGGGATATACATTTTTCATTGAGGGTTACTTATTTGATTATGAAGGTAAGTGTTTTGTCTTGTAGCTAAAGCTAGTAGTTGTTAATGCTGTAGCGTTAGCAATAGGTCTAACGGGTGTGCGATAAAACAATATTAGATTATGTTACGATCTAAATGAATGACAATCTGTTTGTCTGAAAGGCTCACTGCATAGTACTGCAATGAACTTCTAATTAGACCTGAAAAGTCTATTATTTTGTCACAGACTGATCACTACAGCAGAGTCAGTGTTCGAGCACAGAGCTTTACTAAATGAAAATATACTGTAGTACTATCCAGTGGTATTTCCTGATAAGCAGACTGTCAAATATTCAGATAAACTCAGATCATGACATGATCTAACACTGTTTTATAGCACAGCTCTATCACTTAGCCATGTTGCTAACGCTATCTAGCTACATAACAAAGCACTCATTTCATAATCCAAGTATCCTTGGTTGAAGAATTAATATCCTTTCGCAAGTTTTGAATGTTTTGTGGGTAAATATTCATTTGAAAATCGCTGTATATTGTGTAAACTTGTAAACGGCAATTTTAAAAAAGTCTGGGTGAATTTCTTATGGGAGAAGAGCGGCACCGGAACTGAAGATACATCCCATCGTCTCAAAACGGAAGTTTTCTGACGTCACGTGAAAAGGGTCTATTGGTCGCTTCATTCGCGTCGGGAGTAGCCGCTAGAAAGAACTGACTCGAAACAAGACAAATGATCTATCAATAAATTACTTTAAGTAAATAAATCCAATCCAATGTGAAAATTGCTCGAATCAAGATTAATAATCTGAATTCAAGTCATTTTAACTAATGCAGATATTGATATTTTGCAGTGTACTTATGACAATAGAATTGATATTAACTAATAATGTTAAGAAACTGCAGGTTTTGAAGATATGGTGTTTGAGATATTAATAAAACCTGTTTATTTTGATTGTGATCTTCATCTTTCATCCTTTGTTGATGTGTCCCACTCTGGTCTCCGGCTAATTTATGGTTAAAGTAGATTCTTATTTATGTTTCCATTAATGATCTGTTCTGGAAATGACACCCAAAAAAAAAAGTGTCTAAAGACCTAGACATTGTGGTAAAAGTGGAAAAAGATTTTGAACCACTCTTCTTTTGCACAGATTTCCAGGTCCTTGAGGTTTTCCTTGTCTTTACTCTGTTCTTCAGGTCTCAGGATGGTTCAGGTCTGGACTCTGGTCTTGGGACACTTCAACTTCCTCTTCCAACCATTTCTTTTTACTTCTGTGTGTCCCGGGCCAGGGGAGGAATAATTATCCACCGAACTGGATTATACTGCATTTATTACAATAATTGGGCCATTGCAGCTGCAGTGCTCTACCACAAGGGGGCATCTCAACACCATGTATTTAGTTCAGAATAGTTATAGCAGGTGAAAATGGAACAGGTTGCAGATGTTTTCCACCTACTGTTGACAGCACACAAATATTCAGCAGTTTGCCTTTTACCTAAATGATCTCGTTTATGCACCATCAACATTATATTAATTACAAAGGGATGCATGGCGGTAGAAAAGCCAAGCCCCTTTTTTATACAACACAAATTCTGGAAATGCTGGGACATTTTAAAAATTTGAATAAAACGAAAAGATTTTCAAATCATATGAACCAATATTTTATTCACAATAGAAAATAGATAACATAACAAATGTTTACGCTAAGAAATTTTACACTTTTATGCACAAAATGAGCTCATTTCAAATATGATGACTGCCGCAGGTCTCTAATTGTTGGGACAGGGGCAGGTTTACCATGGGGCAGCTTCTCCTTTTTTTTCAGAACAGTTTGAAGAGGTCTGGGCTCGAGGTCATGAGTTTCTGGAGTTTTGGTGTTGGAATTCGGTTCCATTTTTGTAAACCTTTCAGCTTTCATAATTCCTTCCAAAACACACAGCGCCCCATCCCGTCTGCTCTAATGCCCCCGTCCCATCAGAGACGCTGCTTTTGAACTGAACGCTGAGAACTCGCTGGAAGGTCTCCTCCTCTTTAGCCCGGAGGACACGGCGTCCGTGATTTCCTAAAAGAATGTCAGATTTGGACAGGTCTGACCACAGGACACTGTCCCACTCTGAAACAGTCCATCGTGTCCTGGGAGCCTTGTCCCAGGACACGATGGCGCTTCTGGACCATGTTCACAGATGGCTTCCTTTTTGCATGACAGAGCTTTAGTTGGCTCTGCAGATGGAGGATTGTGTTTACCCACAGTGGTTTCTGGAAGTATTCCTGGGCCCATTTAGTAAAGTCATTGACACAATCATGAAGAGTGATGCAGGGCCCCTGAGGGCCCCAGGACAATGGGCTCCAATAAAAGTCTGGAGCCTTGTCCCCTACACAGAGATGTCTCCAGTTTCTCTGAATCTGAAGAGGATGTTCTGCTCTGTGGATGATGAGATGCATCAAATTTGAAATGAGCTCATTTTGTGCATAAAAGTGTAAAATTTCTCCCTGTAAACATTGGTCATGTTTTCTATGTTCTATTGTGAATAAAATATTGGCTTTTGTGATTTGAAAGTTGTTTTAGTCTTTATTTTATTAACATTTTAAAAACGTCCCGACATTTTCAGAATTTGTGTTGTACAGAAAAATCCCAAATCAATCTAAATTAATGTTGCTAGTAATCTTTGACCTTCCCAAGGCTGTAATAACCCCCGCTAAAAAAAATCCACTTTGTTTTGAGAAAAATTTTAAGTTCAGTTTTTGTGTGTTTTTTATTAAAAATGTATCCGCGATTACAAACACTGGCAAAATATAGAGGCCACTGTTTCTCTGATGTTTTGTGGACGAGGACACTTTTGTCTCTGAACAGGTGCAGTGTCACAGATTTAGTCAGAGAGAGTAAACATAGATTTATGTTTAGAAAGTCAACATTAGTGTTAAAATACACAACTGAGACACAGAGAGGAGAAAAGTGCGATGTTTTTTCTCAGACTCCGAGTACAAACAGCAGCGTGACGTCCCTTCTTCATAACGAGTCGTTGTTTTTGGTCAGGTCACGGCCCGGAGCAGGTCCTGACCCACTTCTCTCTGCTCCACTCACCGTCTAAAGGACTAAGGACTAAACCAGCTCCCGGATCTGACAGGGGCCACAGGCACAAGGAGGAGAGCCCTCCCCCAGGGGCCACAAAACTCATGAGCGATACAGCTTTAAGATATTCACCATCAGTAGAGAATTAAAGTCCTGGTTTAGTTCTGGGTTAGTTCTGGTTTGGACCTGGTTTATTCCTGGTTAGTCTTGAGTTACTCCTGAATTCATCCTGCTTTAGTCCTGGTCTGTAACTGGTTTAGCCTCTGGTTTAGTCCTGTTTTAGTGCTGGTTTAATCCTGGGTTTAGACCTTGTTTAGTCCTGGTTTTGTCTTGGATTAGTCCTGGTTTAACATTGTTTTAGCGCTGGCTTAGACCTGGTTTAGTCCTTCCTTAGCCCTGGTTAAGTCATTGTTAAGTCCTTGTTTAGTCCTGTTTTAGTCCTGTTGTAGTCTTTGTTTAGTCCTGATCTAGTCCTTGTTTAGTCCTGTTTTAGTCCTATTGTAGTCTTTGTATAGGCCGGGTTAAGTCCTTGTTTAGTCTTGATCTGGTCCTGTTTTAGAGCTGTTTTTGTCCTTGTTTAGTCCTTATTTAATCCTGGTTTTGTCCTGATTTAGCCCTGGTTTAGTCCTGGTTAACCCCTTAGCCTTGTTTTAGCTCTGGTTTAGTCTTAATTTAGTCTTGATTAGTCTTGTTTAGTCCTGGTGTAATCCTTAGACCTGGTTTAGTCCTGTGTTTTTCCTGGCTTAGTCTTGGGTTAGTTCTGTTTCAACCTGTTTTAGTCTTGAGTTTTTCCTTCTTTTACACATGGTTTAGACCTGATTTAATCCTGGTTTAGTCCTATTTTAGTCCTGGCTGGTTTAATCCTGGTATTTTTCTTGATTTTCCTGTAAAATGTCCAGTTACTGCCCGACAAATCCCACCCAGAAACCGGAGCCATGATGAAGAGATAATCTGTGTTCTTCACCTGTCAGTGGTCATAATGTTTTGCCTGATCTGTGTGTACTGTATTATCTGAAGCCTTCTCCCTTTCTCCTCCGCTCTCGTCTTGTTTTTTCCGCTCTGTGAGACCCAGAGTTGGTTTTTCGTGTGTGTGACGGGGCCGGGGGCTGTGGCTGTGTCTTTGATGTATTTTTCATTGGTTTGGGAGCGACGCTGGAGTGGGGAGGAGGAGGAGGAGAGGGGAGAGGCAGGAAGCAGCCCCGGGCCGCTGCAGTGCGATGGGGATGATGATGTGGGGGCAGAGAGTGGGGGGTGGAGACTGGAGACGTGGAGGTTAGGGATAATAGATACTGGGTTAGTCCTGGACCTGGTTTTAGTCCTGGTTTGGATATGGTTTAGTCCTGGTTTAAACCTGGATTTTCCTTGGTTTTGTCCTGTTTTAGTCCCAGTTTACTTCTGGTCAAGTCCTAGTTTTATTCCGCTTTAGTCTTGGTTTAGTTAAATTAGATCTAGTTTAGACCTGGTTTAATCCTTAGACTTAGTTTTTGTCCTGGTTTAGATCAGGTTTAGTCCTGGTTTAAACCTGGATTTTTGTTGGTTTTGTCCTGTTTTAGTCATGGTTTACTTCTGGTCAAGTCCTAGTTTTGTTCCGTATTAGTCTAGGTTTAGTTCTGGTTAAGTCCTAGTTTTGCCCCATTTTAGTCTTGGTTTAGTTCTAATTTAGATCAGGTTTAGGCCTGGTTTAATCTTTGTTTGGTCCTGGTTTAGTCTTTAGACCTGGTTTTGTCCAGGTTTAGCCTTTAGATCTGGTTTAGTCCTGACTGAGTCTTGGTTTAGTCCTATTTTAAACCTTGTTTAATTCTTAGACCTAGTTTATTCCTAGTATAACCCTGGTTTAGACCTGATTTAGTCACATTTTTGTCCTGATGTAGACCCACTTTAGTCCTGGTTTCATCCTTGTTTTGTTTTGGTTTAGTGCTGATTTAGTCCTGATTTAGTCCTGTTTTAGTCCTGGTTTAGTCCTGATTTAGTCCTGGTTTAGTCCTGGTTTAGTCCTGTTTTAGTCCTGGTTTATTCCTTGTTTAGTCCTTGTTTAGTCTTGGTTTAGTCCTATTTTAGTCCTGGTTTATTCCTTGTTTAGTCCTCGTTTAGTCCTGGTTTAGTCCTGGTTTATTCCTTGTTTGGTTCTGGTTTAGTCCTGGTTTATTCCTTGTTTAGTCCTGGTTTAGTCCTGGTTTATTCCTTGTTTAGTCCTTGTTTAGTCCTGGTTTATTCCTTGTTTTGTCCTGGTTTAGTCCTGGTTTATTCCTTGTTTAGTCTTTGTTTAGTCCTGGTTTAGTCCTGTTTTAGTCCTGGTTTAGTCCTGGTTTAGTCATGTTTTGTCCTGGTTTATTCCTTGTTTAGTCCTTGTTTAGTCCTGGTTTATTCCTTGTTTTGTCCTGGTTTAGTCCTGGTTTATTCCTTGTTTAGTCTTTGTTTAGTCCTGGTTTAGTCCTATTTTAGTCCTGTTTTAGTCCTGGTTTAGTCCTGGTTTAGTCCTGGTTTAGTCATGTTTTAGTCCTGGTTTATTCCTTGTTTAGTGTTTGTTTAGTCCTGGTTTAGTCCTGTTTTAGTCCTGTTTTAGTCCTGTTTTAGTCCTGGTTTAGTCATGTTTTAGTCCTGGTTTATTCCTTGTTTAGTCCTTGTTTAGTCTTGGTTTAGTCCTATTTTAGTCCTGGTTTATTCCTGGTTTAGTCCTTGTTTAGTCCTTGTTTAGTCCTGGTTTAGTCCTGGTTTATTCCTTGTTTAGTCCTTGTTTAGTCCTGGTTTAGTCCTGGTTTAGTCCTGGTTTATTCCTGGTTTAGTCCTGGTTAAGTCCTTGTTTAGTCCTTGTTTAGTCCTGGTTTAGTCCTGGTTTAGTCCTGGTTTATTCCTTGTTTAGTCCTTGTTTAGTCCTGGTTTAGTCCTGGTTTAGTCCTGATTTAGTCCTGGTTTAGTCCTGGTTTATTCCTTGTTTAGTCCTGGTTTAGTCCTGTTTTAGTCCTGGTTTATTCCTTGTTTAGTCCTTGTTTAGTCCTTGTTTAGTCCTGGTTTATTCCTTGTTTAGTCCTTGTTTAGTTCTTGTTTAGTCCTGGTTTATTCCTTGTTTAGTCCTGGTTTAGTCCTGGTTTAGTCCTGGTTTATTCCTGGTTTAGTCCTTGTTTAGTCCTGGTTTAGTCCTGGTTTATTCCTTGTTTAGTCCTTGTTTAGTCCTGGTTTATTCCTTGTTTAGTCCTGGTTTAGTCCTGGTTTATTCCTTGTTTAGTCCTTGTTTAGTCCTTGTTTAGTCCTTGTTTAGTCCTGGTTTAGTCCTTGTTTAGTCCTTGTTTAGTCCTGGTTTATTCCTTGTTTAGTCCTTGTTTAGTCCTGGTTTATTCCTTGTTTAGTCCTGGTTTAGTCCTGGTTTAGGCCTTGTTTAGTCCTGGTTTAGTCCTTGTTTACTCCTGGTTTAGTCCTGGTTTATTCCTGGTTTAGTCCTGGTTCAGTCCTGGTTTAGTCCTTGTTTAGTCCTTGTTTAGTCCTTGTTTAGTCCTGGTTTATTCCTTGTTTAGTCCTTGTTTAGTCCTGGTTTATTCCTTGTTTAGTCCTGGTTTAGTCCTGGTTTAGGCCTTGTTTAGTCCTGGTTTAGTCCTTGTTTACTCCTGGTTTAGTCCTGGTTTATTCCTGGTTTAGTCCTGGTTCAGTCCTGGTTTAGTCCTTGTTTAGTCCTTGTTTAGTCCTGGTTTAGTCCTGGTTTAGGCCTTGTTTAGTCCTGGTTTAGTCCTTGTTTACTCCTGGTTTAGTCCTTGTTTAGTCCTGGTTTATTCCTTGTTTAGTCCTGGTTTAGTCCTGGTTTAGGCCTTGTTTAGTCCTGGTTTAGTCCTTGTTTACTCCTGGTTTAGTCCTGGTTTATTCCTGGTTTAGTCCTGGTTTAGTCCTGGTTTAGGCCTTGTTTAGTCCTGGTTTAGTCCTTGTTTACTCCTGGTTTAGTCCTTGTTTAGTCCTGGTTTATTCCTGGTTTAGTCCTGGTTTAGTTTAATCTTGGTGCTGGAGGAGGGGGGGTGTCTGTTTGGGTCAGAGCTGAGAGCTGCACAGAGGAGCGACAGAATCAAACTCCAGACCTTGGCCTCACAGAGAAACTCCAGATCCTGTTTGACACTGTGCATGAAATAAAAGACATTTTATTCAATTTAATTCAGTTGTTAAATAAAAAATCAAACTCATGTAAAACTGAGTGAAATATTCTAAGCATTTATTTATTTTAAACATCTTTTGGGGAGCTGTTACTTTGACTTTGCAGAGAACGCTCGGATTAGGTTTCTTTCGCCCCCTGCTGGCAATGGTGGGGAACTGATCAGAGCATAAAATGGCTATTTAGCACGACTATTAGCAACATGAGGCTAACAGATAGATAAATGAGCTGACTGCTTTTGTCGTGACGGAGGTTTAAGAGCTGAAATGAGCAGAACAAGTCCGGTGATGGTGTACGGCACTTCCTGGTTTCACGTGTCTACGTAGAGCTGTGAGACCGAGCGTTTTCAGCTCTGGAGAAGGGCAGCGCCTCAGCATACAGGATTACTCAAACAAAATACCATTCCAGGTCTGTTTTTGAGGAGGAAACAACTTTATAACAAGCTCAAAATTGTTAATTTAGCAGAGTAAATAAAAGAAAGAAGTGTTTAAAGAACTAATATTGTTGTACTTGTAAATAAATCAGCCATCAGCCTCTTTTCTCACAAGAGTTTTCATTAAAATGGGTCTAAAGCAAGCACAGGACCTCACTGATATAGATGTGGCTATAATGTTGATAATTCACCCACTGCCTCAGAGAAAACATCACAGGGCGGTGTTGTTCCTACATTAAGCTCTATTTTAAACTCGTGTGGTCATTTCCTGCACTTCCCAGAATGCATTTTGGCAGCTGCTGCAGGAAATCCGTGACCTTGGAGTACGTTTGGGCTGTTCACTGAACCGAGAGTATAGCTGTGTCCTCTTTTCAATGAGAGGTCAAACATTTTGTGGATAACAAAAGATATTAATTAAGACATTGATGTGAGTGTTTTAAAATGACTTCCCAAATGTTTTCCACAATTTATTTTCGTTCATTATCATAAATCGAAATGACTCTCCCTGCTTCTGTGGGCCCGAGGCACACAGACAGACAACCGTTCACTCTCACATTCATCCACTAGGGGACATTAAGATTGACCTGAAACCTTGACATACCTTTAAATGTCCCATATACTGCTTTTTTCAGTTTTTCTGAAATAGCGTCAGTGACTCTTTTGCTTTAGTATTTCACATTTATAACTTAGAATAATGTACAGTATATGTGGAAAACCTCTTCTGTTGTGGAGATGTTACTTTGATTTTGCAGAGAACGCTTGGATTAGGTGTCTGTCGCCCCCTGCTGGCAATGGTGGGGCATAAAATGGCTAAGTAGCACACCTGTTAGCAACATGAGGCTAACAGATAGATAAATGAGCTGATGCTTCGTAGTGACGGAGGTTTAAGGCTGAAATGATCAGAACGAGTCCGATGTATGGACTTTAGAAACGCGCAGGAGCACTTCCTGGTTTCATGTTGTCTACGTAGAGCTGTGAGACCGAGCGTTTTCAGCTCTGGAGAACGGTAGCACCTCAGCATACAGGACTACTCAAACATGTGTGAATGAAACAAAATACTACTCCAGGTCTGTTTTTCACAGAAGCGTATTGCGTTCACCTGGAAAAAAAAAGTTTCTGTTTTAATGAGCTATGTTAGTTCTGTTTTTATGAGAAAAGTTCTGTTTTTATGAGAAAAGTTCTGTTTTTATGAGTATAAATAACTTGGGTTTTTATGACAAAAGTAAATTCATGTCTATCACAACCAGTAAACGTTTAGCTCGTATTGAAGAGTTGTAGCTAAAGAAAGGGCGTAAATGTCCCAACTACTTCGTTTAATACGGTTTTATTTTACTCTAGGCTTGAGACACTGGAGATTCTGCTTTCGTTAAGTAATATTGACGTATAATCATTAGTTTGTCGACTCTGCGCAGACATCTCAGGTCTTTGCGATTGACTTTGAATTCCTCTCCCCCTAAAAGTGGAACAAGATAATAAGGACCATTATCCACATAAAAACATAAAATTATTTTACTCGTAAAAACAGGATTTTTTCTCTCATAAAAACAGAATTAACTTTACTCATAAAATCAAAACTTTACTCATAAAAACAGAACTTTTCTCATTAAAACAGAAACTTTTTTTTTTCAGGTGAACGCAATACGCTTCCGTAGTTTTTGAGGAGGAAAAAAGAAGAAAAAAGTTGATTTAGCAGAACACGACAGTGTTTCCCAACCTTTTTTCTAAGTGATCCCCATTTTATCAGTGGATATGTTGATGACCCCCACCCTTTGCCTCCCTTACCCTTATAATTAGGAAAATTTATTTATTGGGTAAATTTCACTGCATAACAAAAACATCACAGAAGTATTATTATCAGTCCATTTTCAAACATTATTTTCCTTTCTGTGACCATTGCAATGCATGAGCCTTGCTTGCATTATCATTCAGCCTTAGCTTGAAACTCTTTTTAATTTCTTTGCGACCCACTGTGAAGCTTTAGCGACCTCTAGATTGAGAATCACTGGAATAGGAGACCTTTAACAAGTGACTGTTTAGCACATCACTGTTATAATAATACTGCTGATAGTCCAGTTGAGTTTACAGAGACTCTGAGGACAGTGACTCTTTGTCTGTGACTCTCGCGATGCTCCCAGTGAACTCTTTATGTAACTTTTATGAAACTGTCTCTCCAGAACTATCTTTTGACCCAGATGTGGTGACATTTTCAGAGCCGCTGATGACCTGTGTCTGCTGGAGAGGCGCTGAAGGGACTTTCTTCACAACGGTCGCAAGTCTTTATCAGAAAGATCATAAAATACAAAGCGTTCTGTTGTGCAAGTTATAAATAAACAAGGGATGAAAATGATTACATTCTCAGTGGTGGAATGGTACTTAGTTATTTTACTTAAGTACAATCCTTTATTTATTTACAATTTTCATGTATTTGTACTTGAGTAGATTTTACAGGGGGTACTTTTACTTTTACTTCACTACAAGAAACAGGTGAAGAGACCAGCAGAGGGCAGCAGAGTGCAGCAATGTTAAGGTCTAATAAACAAAAACAGAAAAAAAGCACTTCACTTCCTTAAACCTTTTGCAGCAGTAGTAATAATAGTAGCAGTGGTAGTAATAGCAGTATAACTGGAACAGTAGTAGTAGTAGTAGTAGGCAATTTTGTTCAATATCTTAACTTTACTTGATTATATTGATATTCTGCAGTAACAGTATTTGTATTGCTTGAAAATACTTCTCCCAGCTCTGGAAATAAGTATAGTAAGTAAATCTATAAGTTCAGTTAAAAAAAGATCATCAAAGTCATCTGCATATAGTTTGTTTTCTTATAAGTGTGTTGTCATTTCATCCAATGGACTTCATTATTTGGCCAGAATTTGTTTTTTTGTTTACCCTTTTCACAGAATTTCTCCTGGATGACTGAGAACCAGATTTGCTTCCTGCAGTGGTGGTGGAAGTACTCAATTTCTTTACTTAAGGAAAAGTAAAGAGAAAACACTGACTTAAGTAAAAGTAAAAGTATCACCTTAAAATTTCTACTAAGTAAAAGTATAAAAATACTCACTTTTAAATGTACTTGTGAGTAAAAATGTAAAAGTATTTCTCTCATGAATGTGTTAAATGTGAGGTATTTTGCTGATTTCAGATGAAATGAACAAACTGAGACTGAATCTGTCGCTGAGCTCTTCTGTCTTTATTATTCTGATGTTTCTAAAGGAGTACTACTTTACTGCATCTGTTATATTTAAGTACTGTGTGTCTACAGCAGGGGTGTCCAAACTATGGCACGGGGGCCAAATACGGCCCGCAGACAATTTTTTATTGGCCCTCGGACTTCATTCACAATTGGCCCAAATTGCCACAGGTAGCACTGTTTACTGCAAGGTTTGAAATGCAGGTAAAAAAATTAATTTGTGTGAGATGTACCTGGCATTAAGAAAGAAAAAATAGAAATTAATGGTTGGTGGCGCCAAAAAAAATCTTTTGTGGTGATGCAAAATATGACGCCTCGACTGAGTGGCCCTCCTGCACATATATTTTTCAGTATGTGGCCCTCAAGGAAAAAAGTTTGGACACCCCTGGTCTACAGTGAGGGCAGGACAAAAAACATGATTATATACCAAAACTCAAAATACTTTGTAGTGTACTGACTCATAAAAGTAGCAGAATAAGAAATACAGACACTTGCTCTAAAATTACCCCTTGTAACATTTATTTAAACTAAGTAAAGTACAGAAAAGTAACTAAGTACTTTTACTTTGTTATATTCCACCACTGGCTTCCTGCATATACAGTATACATTTTATTACTGTTTTGGGAAAATATCACTCAGTTCCAGCACTTAGTTTGTGACTTTAAAGCCAGTTAACATTGTAATTGTCGCATTGTTTACTCTGTCCACTTCCTCTTTTCCTCTGAGCCTCAGCCCAGGAAGCGCCATTACTCAGTGCTTTTTATTTTTTTATTTTTTCATCCCAGAACCGCTCAGTCTGATGAGAGAGCGGATGGGAGGGGGGCGTCAGATCCGCATCAGAGGAGGCTCCAACAGCGCTGAAGGAGGAGGAGGGACAGAGAAAAACAACACGGGACTGTCTTATCATTACTGCTAAAAGGTAAGAACAACCACGGGCTATTAATGAAGAAATGTTCACATGGGCTAAAAAGTTACGCAACCGACAAACGATCAGGAGCGAGCGGAGAGGAAGATTTGGGATTTATTTTGCGCAGGACACAGCACCAGGATGGGGTGAGCCTTTTACGTAACGCGACACGGACACGGAAAACCAGGATTACTGGGATGTTTTATCACATTTTCGAGTTAATTTTACGTTTTGACGCAGATATCGATCGCTTTTTTAGTTCGCCAGTGCGTAAAATCTAAATCGTTGTTTTGGAGTGTATAATATGCAGCCATTAAGCAACAGTGGACGTCTTTTTTACGTTTTCTGTCAAGCCAGGCGACGTTTTGTGAACATTTCAAGCACCCACGAAGGAGCGAGACTGATTTGGTAGCGTATTTTTGAACGTTTTCTTCAATTTGCAGTGCGTTTTGGTGCAATCAGACGCCATTTTGGATCTAATTAGTCATATTTTTATGCTTAACTTTAACATTTTACCATTCGCGTTTCTGTCTCTGCTGTGTGAGTGTAAAATGTCTGCTTTTTTTCACGCATAATCGCCTTCCTCGTGATCGCGGTGCAGCATCTGTAAAACCCATCCGTGCGCGGCCCCGAGCCACGGTCGCTGTCCTTCAGCACCACGTGAGCGCGCCAGAGGCCATATATCTCCGGGGGGCGCGCACCGTCAGGAGGAGGAGGAGGAGGGGGCTTTGATTGACAGCAGCCTCGAGTCAGGATTAAAAAGACATTTCCATTTTGAGAAGACGATGTTTGAGGATGATTCAGATCGAGAGCTGCTTGTGGTGAATTAAAACGAGATGTTCCAGAGGTCGCTGTGACTTTGGTCGGACTCGAACTGGTTTTTCCTCTAAAGGACTGTCTCAGTTATGTTTTGTAGCTTTGTATTTGAAGTATAGCTGCTTATAGACTGCCCAGTGGCTTCTTAATGACAGTGTGTTCATTGATTGTTTTGTCTTTTTTATCTCTGAGCTATGACAGTTCCCTTTTGAGTTTGTTCAAATCTATAACTTCTCACGTCACATACTCATTCCAGTCTCTGTCACGGCTTCATCTGGCTTTGTGCGGTCTTGTGATCTTTTAACCAGAAAAAGATAAGTTTTAGTGTAACATGGGTGTAAAAGAAGCTATATTCTGCTTTTATTCATGTTTGTAAACCAATCTTGGTCGCCTCTAGAGCAGCATTTCACGTTTTACAGCCTTTAAAAACTTTATGTGACTAAAAGAAAACGTTTTAATAAATCTCTACTGGTGCCATAAAGAAACAGGTGAAGAGACCAGCAGAGGGCAGCAGAGTGTTGCGGTCTTTTGAACATAATCAAATGAAAAAAGCACTTACCTAATAATAATAATTCATCGAATTTATATAGCGCTTTTTTGGACACTCAAAGACGCTTTACAATTGATCTATTATTCATTCACTCCTCAGTCACACTTGGTGGTGGTGAGCTACTTCTGTAACCACAGCTGCCCTGGGGCAGACTGATGGAAGTGTGGCTGCCAATCTGCGCCAACGGCCCCTCCGACCACCACCAAACACATTCACACAGGTAAGGTGGGTGAAGTGTCTTGCCCAGGGACACAACGACAGTATGCGCTTCAGATGGGATTTGAACCGGCTACCCTCCGATTGCTGGGCGAATGCTTAACCCACTGCGCCACCATCGCCCCAATAAACTTAACCATAAACTTTTTGCCATTTTACTCCAAAATGAAAAATGTCTGTGAGGAATGAGTAAAAACACATCTGTACACTGATTTTTTTTGGATAAATGAACGAGAGCAGATTGGATGTAGAGAGCAACTGAGCATTTTTAGGCCTAACATAACATAGGAGAAAGCTCAGAAAAGTCGATTTTGCAGAGAATATTCCCTTTAAGAAGGAAGTTACAGAGTTATTGTGATATTTTCTTCATTCACACGCGACGCCCAATGAGAATAAGTGAAAGAAAATGAATAAATGAACTGAAAATTAAATTAAAAGCTACGTTTCTTTGTTTTTCTTGCAGTGAGGCTCAGTCGCGGTCAGTGATGCTGCAACATCAGGACCCAGCTCTGGACTCCGCCTTCAGAGGAGACTCCGGTTACTCCTCCTCCTCCAACACTTCCTCCTTCTCCTCCTCCTCTTCCTCCTCGCTCCGAAACAGGAAGTACGACCAGGACGGCAACTCCAACTTCCTGCCAGGCAAAGACGACGAGAACCGCAACCAGGTCCGGCCCCGAAACCTCGGTCCTTTGGGTCGCGATCCTCCCAGTACCCCCGCCACCAATGCCACCAACAACCCAAACCTGCCTTACACCAACGTCTTGTCCCCGCGTTCTCGTCTGCCATGTTGGACCACTCTGGAGCCGCTTCCCGAAATCGAGTCCGGAGACGACGGCTACGGTCGCGTCCCGCCGGATGGAGCTGAAGAGGGGAAAATAACGGAAGAGGAGGCCAGGATTATGATGATGCAGTGCGAGGAAAAGCAGCGGGAAAAGTGGGAAGCCATTCAGCAGAGACGGAGGAGCAGTTTCCGGGACGAGATGGAGGAGGTGAAGCAGCTGGAGAACGAGGACGAATGGGGCGACAGCGGCTCGGACTCGGAGTACAGCGACCGGTCCGAGAGCATGGCGTCGCTGAATTTGGAATGCGGCGGAGGAGGAGGAGGAGGAGTGGAGGGGGTGATGGAGAGGTGGGACCGCATCGGAGTCGGAGAGCCGAGACCGAGCCAGGACAAGAGGCAGTCGCTGAGCGGGAACGATTACGGAAGTCTGCTGGATGAAGGTAAACACAAACAGGAATATACCTTTTTCACAATTTCGCATTTTCAATTGGAAGTGTTGTTGCGATAGCTTCCGGTTGTGGTTGTAAGTGGCGTAAAATAGCCGAGCCCAAGAAGAAAAACGTTTTCACTCTGACGACAACGGCCCCCTCGACTACATTTCATTCTCAAAGATAAAAGATACAGTGACTTAAAATTATTTACACAAATGAGGTTGTTGACTCAGCTGTAAATATATAAACTAGGTCTGTGCTGTGTTAAAATTCACTTGAGACATTTTTAGTCTCACAAAATGTAATACTACTCTGTTTATCTGCCGTCATCTGTACTGAGCTAATGCAAATTGATGACAGCAGTTAAGCTTTTACAAGCGGCCGAAATGAGTTTCCTCCGCAGGGTGGCTGGGCGCTCCCTTAGAGATAAGGTGAGGAGCTCGGTTACCCGGGAGGAGCTCGGAGTAGAGCCGCTGCTCCTCCACATCGAGAGGAGCCAGCTGAGGAGGCTCGGGCATCTGTTCCGGATGCCTCCTGGACGCCTCCCTGGGGAGGTGTTCCGGGCATGTCCCACCGGGAGGAGGCCCCGGGGAAGACCTAGGACACGCTGGAGGGACTACGTCTCTCGGCTGGCCTGGGAACGCCTTGGGGTTCCTCCTGAGGAGCTGGAGGAAGTGTCCGGGGAGAGGGATGTCTGGGTGTCCCTGCTTAGACTGCTGCCTCCGCGACCCGGCCCCGGATAAAGCGGAAGAAGATGGATGGATGGAGTTAAGCTTTTTTCTTTACTTTCCTGGATAATCATGAATAAATTCTTTATGAAAGAACTTGTAGTCTGTGTCCGGCTGTTGGCGGTGTCTTTACCTCTGCAGCTGTCACTATACGTATGCAAACGTGAAATTTAGTAAGCATTTTGAAAACACTCACTCCATTTTACCTTAGACAAGCGCTAATCGGAAATGGGATAAAACGACGAGTAACTACTTCCAGTTTTGGTGAAAAAGGTCTATAGAAAAGGGTTTGTCCTTAAAATGAATATGTCAGAAGCAGGAAAAATGGGCAGGTGTAAGGATTTGAGCGACTTTGACAAGGGTTAACTGATGGCTTTGGACGACTGGGACAGAGCATCTCCAAAACTGCAGCTCTTGTGATGTGTTTCCAGTCTGCAGTGGTCAGGATCTGCACTGTAAAAAATATTTGTAGATTTCATGGTAAAAATCTGTAAAATCTCAACAGTAAAAGACTGTAGTTGATATATCGGTAAAATACTGTTTTGGTTACGGTAATTAACTGTAATATTAAAAATAAGGCAAAATTGTATTTTTTTGTTTTATTTTTTGTAATGTACACAGTATAGCACTGTTAAAAAAAAATTGAGTCCTGTCTTTATTACAGTTTAACACCTTTTCAAAAGATAATAACTTTAAATTTTACAGTAAATGTTGATTAAAAGGTAAGTCACAAACTAAAATATACATTAACCTATTTTTTTTAAAGTTAATAACTTTATTTTGCAGTAAATAATAATAAAAACTCAAGTCAAAAACTGTAAAAACAACATTTGTGATAAAAATGATACTGTAAAATGAAATACAGGCCTCGTAGTTTTTACGGTAGAATTCTGGCAACCACAGCTGCCAATTTTTTACCGTAAAATTTAAAGATTTTTTTTTACAGTGTGTCAAAACAAGTCCAAGCCCATGAAGGACCCCATCTTGTAGCAGTCTAGACTCTTACTCTGCAGTTCATAGGAAACATCCAAAAATGCTTTATCTCAGCCTGAAAAGCTCTAAACGGCATTCTCTGATTTAAAACCTTGTTGTACAAAAAAATCTAAATGCATTTTGTAAATATCCCAAGCTCTACCTGCACGGAGAGTTTGAGTGAGATTGTCTTATTGGTTTTCTCAAAAAACTTATCTTAAACTATTCTCACTGTCACTTTCTTGTTTTTGTTTTAATAAAATTACTAAAACACATGGCTATATTATTAATTTCTTTTATAAAATTAAGAAAATCAGCCCTACATATCAGTTAAAAAAAAATCTGCAGTGTTTACTGGGCATCGGCTGCTCTGAATCTTAAAAATCGGTATCGGCCATAGGAAAACTCATATCGGCCAACCTTTAGTTTTTGCCATAAAAATAAGAAAAAACTATTTAAGTAAACGTTACACTTTTTAACATTTTAACTTGTATTTCTGTCGGCAACTTTTAAATCTACTTGAGTAATACTATTTTGAATTAAACAGTACTTTTCCCACTACTACCACTACTACTACAAATACTCCTGCTGTTGCTTTACGACTAATAAAACTATATTCTTTATTTTCAGATGAGGAGCAGTCCTCAGACTCAGACGGCGAGCGCTCGGAGCTGATGGACGCCGTCTGGACCCTCCGTGACCGCGAGCGCTTCAAGGCCCAGGAGATGGAGAAGCACCAGATCCAGCTCACCATGTACCGCAGACTGGCCCTGATCCGCTGGGTCCGGACTCTCCAGACCCGGGTCCAGGAGCAGCAGAACCGGCTCCAGTCCAGCTTCGACGTCATCCTCACGCACAGGAAGGAGCTGCTCAGGATGGGAGCGGCCGCCAACGTCGCCAACATGGCAAACGCGACGCCGGCGGCCGCTGTGGGACAGTCGTAAAGGGACTGAAGGAGTTAATGTGGGAGGTACACATTTAAAGAACCTGGTCATTTCTGGCGTTATATATCATTCAAAATAAGACGTCTCGAGAGGTGAGAATCTGAAGGTCGTGAGTGACATTTTGGCTGAAACTGTGATATATGTATTATTACTGTTTCCATTTTAACAACAGTAAAGTCCCGCTGATGTCCGATGTAATGACCACATTCAAACAAACTCACTTTGTACAACTGGCTTCTGCTGCTGTTCCCATTCACAAATAAGGACAGAGCTGCTCATAATACAGCGTATTGTGATGTTTTCTTCATTTCTCTGATGGGTTACTCCGCCTGTAGAAATGAAATGTAAGTGAAGGGGTACCAGACCAACTTTTTTATAGAATAGGAAAAGAGTTTGTCTCGAATTGAATTAAATTGTGTCCCTTTTTTTGTTTTTCATGTAACGTTAGCTGAATGTCACTGATGCCTTTTAGAGTCTCAGTCCTTGATCTGTTCTTAACACTGTTCTGTAACTGAGTTGGTTTGTAGAGATATCTTGGAGATTCTTGGATATCGCCTTCCCACTCACAAATTTCACTCACAAAAACTTCTAGGTCTGAGTTCAGTCCTCATCTTCATCTCTTTAAAGGAGACCTATTCTGCTAACTCCACTTTTCTGAGCTTTTACCATATAAAGTTGTTTCCTCCTCAAAAACAGACCTGGAGTAGTATTTTGTTTCATTCACACGTTTAAGTAATCCTGTATACTGAGGCGCTGCCCTTCTCCAGAGCTGAAAACGCTCGGTCTCACAGCTCTACGTAGAAACCAGGAAGTGCTCCTGCGCGTTTCTAAAGCCCATACATCGGACTCGTCTGATCATTTCAGCCTTAAACCTCCGTCACTACGAAGCAGTCAGCTCATTTATCTATCTGTTAGCATCATGTTGCTAATAGCCATGCTAATTATTAAACTAACTGGTTTAGTCCTGGTTTAGACCTGGTTTAGACCTGGTTTAGACATTGTAGAGACTTGGTTTGCAGTGCACAGTTTACACTGCTTTGGGCTGACGGAGTGAAGTGGGCGGAGCTAGCAGAGCCTTAAAGGGACAGGCATCTCTTCCAAGCATTTTCAGCAGAGCTCAATAAATACTGATTGTTTGTAGATATAAAATGTCAAATACTAATCCAGAGGTGTCCAGAATTATCTCAAAAACATAAAAACATAAAAGCATAATATGTTTCCTGTAAACACACAATATTTCTGTTTTTCTGTGTACGCAGATGTACTTAGCGCTGACAAAGACACTTTCCCAGTAACATTTTCCACCATCTTTAGAGTCAGCAGCAGCTCAGGAGTTAGAGCAGGTCCTCCGATAACCAAAAGGTTGGCAGTTCAATCCCCGCTCTGTTGTGTCCTTGGGCAAGACATTTCAGCACCGTCTGCAGCCCTGGTGTATGAATGTGTGTATAAAATAATTTTATCTGTGTATGTTGTCTTGCTCTGTGGAAACTGCAACAAAATGCTTTGAAAATGTAATGTTACTTTCAAACTGTTTATATCTATCACAATAATGTATATAGAGATAATTATTGTTAAATTATAAAGATGAATAAATAAAAGTTTATCTGGAAGAGGCTCTGTGTTTTATGCATCCATTAACAGTTTTAGTACAATATGCGCCTTCTGGGTACATTTTGAACATGACTTTTACTTCAGTACATTTTTTGAGGAAATATTTTACTTTTAAAGACCTTTATCCTAGTTTAGTCCTGGTTTATACTTGTTTTTTTACCTGGGTTAGTCCTGGTTTAGTCCTGGTTTGGTCCTTGTTTAGTCCTGGTTTGGGCCTGGTTTACTCCTGGTTTAGTCCTGGTTTAGTCCTGGTTCAGTCCTGGTTCGGTCCTGGTTTAGCCCTGGTTTACTCCTGGTTTAGTCCTGGTTTAGTCCTGGTTTAGTCCTGGTTTGGTCCTGGTTTAGTCCTTGTTTGGTTCTTGTTTAGTCTTGGTTTAGTCCTGGGTTAGTCCTAGTTTAATCCTGATTTAGTCCTGGTTTAGTCCTGGTTTAGTCCTAGTTTAATCCTGATTTAGTCCTGGATTAGTCCTGGTTTGGTCCTGGGTTAGTCCTAGTTTAGTCCTGGTTTAGTCCTGGTTTAATCCTGGTTTAGTCCTGGTTTACTCCTGGTTTGGTCCTGGTTTAGTCCTGGTTTAGTCCTGGTTTAGTCCTTGTTTAGTCCTGGTTTAATCCTAGTTTAGTCCTGGTTTAATCCTGGTTTAGTCCTGGTTTGGTCCTGGTTTAGTCCTAGTTTAATCCTGGTTTAGTCCTGGTTTACTCCTGGTTTGGTCCTGGTTTAGTCCTAGTTTAGTCCTGGTTTAGTCCTGGTTTAATCCTGGTTTAGTCCTGGTTTACTCCTGGTTTGGTCCTGGTTTAGTCCTAGTTTAGTCCTAGTTTAGTCCTGGTTTAGTCCTGGTTTAGTCCTGGTTTGGTCCTGGTTTAGTCCTAGTTTAATCCTGGTTTAGTCCTGGTTTACTCCTAGTTTGGTCCTGGTTTAGTCCTAGTTTAATCCTGGTTTAGTCCTGGTTTACTCCTGGTTTAGTCCTGGTTTAGTCCTGGTTTAGTCCTGGTTTAGTCCTGGTTTAGTCCTGGTTTAGTCCTAGTTTAATCCTGGTTTAGTCCTGGTTTAGTCCTTGTTTAATCCTGGTTTAGTCCTGGTTTAGTCCTAGTTTAATCCTGGTTTAGTCCTGGTTTAGTCCTGGTTTAATCCTGGTTTAGTCCTGGTTTGGTCCTGGTTTGGTCCTGGTTTAGTCCTAGTTTAGTCCTGGTTTAGTCCTGGTTTGGTCCTGGTTTAGTCCTGGTTTAGTCCTGGTTTAGTCCTGGTTTAATCATGGTTTAGTCCTGCTTTAATCCTGGTTTAGTCCTGGTTTAGTCCTGGTTTACTCCTGGTTTAGTCCTGGTTTAGTCCTGGTTTAGTCCTGGTTTAGTCCTGGTTTAATCCTGGTTTAGTCCTGGTTTGGTCCTGGTTTAGCCTTGGTTTGGTCCTGGTTTGGTCCTGGTTTGGTCCTGGTTTACTCCTGGTTTGGTCCTGGTTTACTCCTGGTTTAGTCCTGGTTTGGTCCTGGTTTTGTCCTGGTTTAGTCCTGGTTTACTCCTGGTTTAATCCTGGTTTGGTCCTGGTTTGGTCCTGGTTTACTCCTGGTTTGGTCCTGGTTTACTCCTGGTTTAGTCCTGGTTTGGTCCTGGTTTAGTCCTGGTTTAGTCCTGGTTTACTCCTGGTTTAATCCTGGTTTGGTCCTGGTTTGGTCCTGGTTTACTCCTGGTTTGGTCCTGGTTTACTCCTGGTTTAGTCCTGGTTTGGTCCTGGTTTAGCCTTGGTTTAGTCCTGGTTTGGTCCTGGTTTGGTCCTGGTTTGGTCCTGGTTTAATCCTGGTTTAGTCCTGGTTTGGTTCTGGTTTAGCCTTGGTTTGGTCCTGGTTTATTCCTGGTTTAGTCCTGGTTTAGTCCTGGTTTAATCCTGGTTTAGTCCTGGTTTAGTCCTGGTTTACTCCTGGTTTAGTCCTGGTTTAGTCCTGGTTTAGTCCTGGTTTAGTCCTGGTTTAGCCCTGGTTTAGTCCTGGTTTAGTTCTAGTTTAATCCTGGTTTAGTCCTGGTTTAGTCCTAGTTTAATCCTGGTTTGGTCCTGGTTTAGTCCTGGTTTAGTCCTGGTTTAATCCTGGTTTAGTCCTGGTTTAGTCCTGGTTTAGTCCTGGTTTAGTCCTGTTTTAATCCTGGTTTAGTCCTGGTTTAGTCCTAGTTTAGTCCTGGTTTAGTCCTGGTTTAGCCCTGGTTTAGTCCTGGTTTAGTCCTGGTTTGGTCCTGGTTTAGTCCTGGTTTAGTCCTGGTTTACTCCTGGTTTAATCCTGGTTTGGTCCTGGTTTAGTCCTGGTTTAGTCCTGGTTTAGCCCTGGTTTAGTCCTGGTTTAGTTCTAGTTTAATCCTGGTTTAGTCCTGGTTTAGTCCTAGTTTAATCCTGGTTTGGTCCTGGTTTAGTCCTGGTTTAGTCCTGGTTTAATCCTGGTTTAGTCCTGGTTTAGTCCTGGTTTAGTCCTGGTTTAGTCCTGGTTTAATCCTGGTTTAGTCCTGGTTTAGTCCTAGTTTAGTCCTGGTTTAGTCCTGGTTTAGCCCTGGTTTAGTCCTGGTTTAGTCCTGGTTTGGTCCTGGTTTAGTCCTGGTTTACTCCTGGTTTAATCCTGGTTTGGTCCTGGTTTAGTCCTGGTTTAGTCCTGGTTTAGTCCTGGTTTAGTCCTGGTTTAGTCCTAGT